>CABFVX010008368.1:0-24674 GCA_902151425.1 Timema shepardi | reverse complement strand
AGTGATCCACCACATTCAGGGTGGTGGATCAATGTTAACCTTATGGGAGAAAGTGGCCCAGAACTGTCAATTCATCCACTACTTACATAGGGGTCATGGTGGAGAATGTAGAAGGTATGAATGTTGTTAGCAAATTTTCTGGCCAGCTTTAAAATTATTTTAATTAACTTATCGATGGTAAAAAGATTGAAGTATGAACATAGAGGGTCTAGAAAGAGGTTGTATTTATTCGTTTCTTTACTACTACTACTACTACTACTACTACTACTACTACTACTACTACTACTACTACTACTACTACAGTTAATAACAATTACAATAGAAAATCTGGCACGGTAGCGTGTCTGTCTACTGAACTAACGGTCATGGACTCAATTCCCGGCATGGCCGAAAAATGTATCATTGATGAAATGTGTGTTTACCCTTTCACATTGATAACTTAACGGCTGAGGACTGGATGTTGTGCCTGTCCTAGTCTTAAGTTAGATTATAAGACATATGAAGCTACGATAGGCTTAGCCAGCAGGTAGTGGAAAATATGTGGCTAGAATAAAAAAAAACTGATCCAGACCATCGGCTGGAAACGGGGATAGATGTAAAATAATAGAAAAGCTTTCCAAACGGATTCAGTCTCATATTTTTACTAAGAGTGATCGACCCCTTTCCCCAAATTCACGAAAAGTCCCCTTGTACTTGTTCCCTACATCTTGGACAAGCTGGAGTAGAAATCCTCTTTTCCTCTGGACAGAAATGCTACTACGAGTAGTTATATAAAAAAAGACGTGGCATCGTTTTCTGTCTTTCTTAAGCTATTGTTCATGACGTCTCTTTCCAGAACTCATTACCACTTGAGCTTAACAGTTTGTATACGCGTCAAGTATTTAAAAGAGAAAAACAAAAACTAACAATGAACATATTAAAACGAGGAAATGGATCGAAAGTGAATTAATCTTGTAATGGAATATTACACATCTCATTAGTTTATCCTAGAGATGCCAAAGTTCTTGTCTATGCTTGGGCTCACAATTATTTACACTGCATATTCCAATATTTTTTTTTACCTGTATCGGTGGATGTGAGGAATAAAAGGCAGGCTCATCTATAACCTGATTGTCTTACGAATAAATATCTGAAATGAATTTTCCCCTGCCCTAATACTACTATATAGTTCTCCGACACCTTAGCTCAATCGATAACGTGTTTGGTCTACTAAGCTAAGAACCCTTCCTTCACCTCTGACAAGACATCTTGTGATATGTGGGGAATGCCAGGCCTCCACCGTGGTTCGGATTCCACGTTAAACTGTAGGTCCTCCATTTCATCTCACAATCACCCTAACATCACTTATTAGCGTAAGTGCGTATAACCCGAACGGTTAGTAAGACGCGGTGCTAATAATAATAATAATAAGCTAAGGGTACTGGGTACGATATCTGGTATGGCTGAAAAATACATAATTTTTGAAACGTAGGTTTCCCCCTTTCACAGTGATGAATTAACGGCCGGGGTGCTCGTGTTGTGTCTGTTCTGAATTTAAATTAATTTACAAGTCGTGTGATTATATAATCAGTTGGTACAGAAAGTGCACGTAAAATACCTCAAATAAATGAAATTAAAAACAACAACTATATAGTTGTATTATGGTAGGAAAAAACTTCTTTCCGAAGGTTTTTCATAAGAAAATCGGGCAATAGTTCTGTTTTCCGGTGATGGGAAAGCTGGAGTTCAAATCCCGGTCAAGAGTCTTGAGGGCGGTTTTTACTAAATGAAACTCCTATGTTATGTTGTACATTTTCTTGGTAAATATGACTTCTTAATTCTTACCCCCATTAGTGTAGTTATGAAGAACTCACGGCCGGTTAGCAAGACGCGGTGCGGGAAAGAAGACACTTACGCCAGTTCACTTTCTCCGCGTTAAATTACTATTGATCCGGAATTGATAAGAACTGTTGATATCAACATGTGAAGAAAATTAAACTATATCCTTCTACTGGAGAATATTCTTTATTTATTTTGGCCAAACGAATGTTTTGACATAGAAACTGTAAGGATCACTGCCCTTAACTCACATGCACTACACTCCCATCTTGAGATTCAATCCCACAAGGGAGTGTGTACACTTTCAGGAAGCAAAGGCGGTACAGCTGCAGATTGCATCCAAATTGAAATGGGCGGGAACCTCCCATGGGCTTCAAACTCGTCATTGGACCCCTACCCTCTTTCCCCTACACACCTATTTGTAAGAGAGGGGGTGAAGGGTTTGGGTGGAACAAAACTCTGAAATCTACAGTCTGATGGCAAAATGAGGGGGTTAGAGCTTGATGCACACTTTCATCAAAAATTGAGAGCAGAATCTGCCCCAGTGTCTCAGCGATTCACATGACAGTATAAATAATGTGTGTTGAACCGTATTTATTTGAAACGCCAACATAAAACAGATGGGTAATTTTATAGTGTAGTGGTGCCCAACGTGGGGCACGCGCATCCTCAAGGTTACGGGCCAAACATCCAGGGGGTACTCGAAGAATGGCGGGAAAAGCGATATTTGCCAACAGTGTAAGACAAGAGACAAGTAAAAAGTTGTTAACACTGCGTCTTACTACCCATTTTGGTTATATGATTATGCTCTAATTGCACTTATGGTTTAAGGGATTAGGGAGGTTATATTTAGATGATGTGTACTCGCATTTGGGTGGAAGCAGAATGGGAAACAATGTTTGAAAAACCTACTGAGATGCAAACCTCAATCTCCTTGTCATCGGCATTCTAGTATACTTTGATAGTAGCGCCTTAGACCATGCGGCCACTGGGCGGGTAGGTCAAAAGTTGTTGAATCAAACGTGAAATTAATTCAACACTATTGTACGGTTGTGTGGACTTTATTCGTTATTTGACCTTGAGAAAAGCCCGCGTTCTTTTTCTGATCGACCTTCGCGCATTTTTTTTACTAGCCCAACTATTTACACTTACAACAAATAAATATGAAAAAACCACAGCTTAACATTTTGCTATGGAAAAGGGCTTCCAAGGGGCACGCAAGTGAAAAAAAGTTGGGAACCTCTGCACCAGTGGATAAACAGATCTTTAATATTATCATGATGGATATTTTCTAAGTATTACGTTAAGTAGTGAAACAAATCAACAAAGGACAAGAAAGACACACACACCTTTCATTGAACGAGTTATTTCAAGTCATTTCGCTACAGTAGACGCAGCCGTCTGCTTGTGTAAGCACAGGGGCGTGCTGAGTTGATTGGTTTAGACGCATGCGCAATTATTAGGTTGGTTGGTTTTAATATTTGAAAGGTTCTTCCCCCCCAGACCTAAGCGGCTCACGCTAGTTTCTTGTGGTTGGCTTATACCTCATCACGTGATAACGTTCCGGTTCTGATTTTGTTTTTAGCTGAACGTGTAAATCCACAGTGGCTGATCGGTTTGAGCGGTTCAAGGGTGAACTCCCCTTTTTTCTTTTTCGCGAAATGAAGGCCAGCAACCAACTTCTTCTCGGTGACATCTTGGTCTGGTTTGTCACAGAGAGAGAGAGAGAGAGAGCTTAAGAGGGAAATCTGTGTGCATACTTCAATATGTAAAGCACCATAAATCTTGTCTGGAACAGTTGACAGATGGACGGGGGAAGGGGAGGAGAGGCTCTGACAGTAATTAATGAGGCTCTCACTGAAAACTTTAAGCCCTTTCAGATGAAAAGACTGGAACTGGAAGGGTGTTTTTTTTAAGGGAATGACTTGTCACAACAGACGTCCTCAGGGGGGAGAGAATGTGATCTTTACAAAATGGACTACCCGCTATGGGAAAATTGATGTCAGAAATAGATTGTAGTTAAAAATATATATTTTTAGCACCATGTCATACCTTCTTATTCGGGTTATAAGCATAAGTCTACGTACTAATCAAGTTAATATGTTAGGAATGAATAAGATTAAATTTAGAGGAAGTGTACCCACCTTTTCTTGGAGAGAGAGAGAGAGTGGAAAATCAACCAACCTCACTGAACCTGACAGGGATTCGAACTCGGATCTCCCCATCATAAGCAGTCTAATCTATTGTGAGAGTGATGATAAAACATAGGTCATTTGACCACCAAAGATGGTTAAAATTTCTGTTAGATTTTTATTATTTTCATGACAATTATTCAAGTGCAGGGGCGTCGCACTGGTGGGGGTTGAAGAGGTATCATCCCCCACTCCCAATGTTAGTCAAAAGCTTGATATTTGGAAGTTTGTGAGATTTGAGATCTGGAGTTGGGAAATTCTAGGCTTATTCGGTACCCCACTACTTTCTGTTAAGCTACTATCACACGACACTTGCTTGTACTATAAATTAAGTGTGCTAGCTAGCTCCTAGATATTTGTATACTAGCTAGTACGATGGAAACGGGACTAGCGTATTTACACGCTGCTAGTTTGGTACTAAGTTCTAGTGCAAATATTTATGGAACGTCAGAGATTAATTTTGGGTGAAGCATTTGCAGTAATTATTAATAATGATATTGAAAATTATGAGAGGGAGCGTAGGAAAAGAATAGGTACACGGAAATGGTTGTAAAGACGAAATAATGGTCGCGGGATGCTAAATATGATACATTCGGAGGTTAGGTAATATACATTCGGGGTGACACTAACGTTTAGTATTTCCCTAAATTTGTATTCATTTATTTACGATGTGGTCAGAGGCCCCTAAGCCCATGGGTGTCCCAATACAGTATCATTGATACACAAATGTTCATTTTAAGTCTACGCCCACTTTGTATTCTAAAATATACAACCACCCAAGGTTGGCATGCTATCAAGTTTATTTAGATTAAAGTTGGGTCTGGAACGCAATTTGTAGTTTTTAGATTACATGTTTTTAATTAAATATATATTAAATATATTGTCACTTAAACCCATCCTAATGTAACCTATCCTTCATATATTTACAGTTTTACTAACAATGAACATTGTAAATATATGAAGAATAGGTTACATTGGGTTTGATTATGTTCTATTAAATACTTTGTTCTAAAAAAATGAGCGCCTGTTCTATCCTCACAACTAGTATGGTAGCCATTATCAAATGGCAGAACCAGTATACTTTTTCTGATTCACACGACGCTAGATGATGACGTGCTAGCTAGCACACTGGATTTCAACTACGAGCTAGTGTCGTGTGATACGGGTTTAATGAAAGTCCTTAACCAAAGACTTATACAGACAAATTTAAAATTTCCCAAATGTTGATACCTAATCTACACAAAATCTCAACTTCAAAAACCATCAAACATTGAAAAGAGATCCCTTGTTTAGTGTATTGTAGAAAGATTAGTTAATCAAGTAGTCTAGTAGCACCGTTGTCAGTAGACAGAGACAACGGCCGGTGAGTGTATGCCGAATAAGGTATGGAAACTAATCATAGCCCAGTAGCAAAATTTCACTCAGCCAGCCATGCTTGAAGTGGCAGCATTGTCAGCCAATGTTTTGTTTATGGTTTAGTGTTTTTAGTTGGGGCTTTCGTGGCTGCTAGACTGTCACAGTTTTATGATTCAAATTATCATATGTTGTACAGCCAATGCCTTTTTTATTATTTTCATGACAAGTATTCAAGTGCAGGGGCGTCGCACTGGTGGGGGTTGAAGAGGTATCATCCCCCACTCCCAATGTTAGTCAAAAGCTTGATAGTTGGAAATTTTGTGAGATTTGAGAATATATTTTGAAGGCATAAATGCAGTGAACGTTACGCAACATTTTATTGTTTTCTTACCGAAAGCTCTGACTGATGAAATGAGGACATTGATGCTAGTGTTAGTGTTTGACTTCTGAAATACACACTAATTTTTCTAGCAAGTATCCTTACTAGTTTGAATTGAACTGCTGTATCTTATTTCATTGTTTATTAAAATAGGCTTTCATTAAAGCAATTTAAATAGGCTCAACGCAATCATGAAGGAAGAGGAGTAATACGGCTGTGTTACATTGTTACAACTCTTATACTTTTTCATTTGATTAAGTAGACTACATTAAACAAAAAAGTACGTTTTTATCACCCTCTAACATTTTCAAATTTGGGTTACATTTTTAAATTAATTATTTAGTGTTCAATTTGCATGAAATATCGTATAACCATATTGTTTATCGTGCTAGTTTTGAATTTTCCATAAGTTATTTAATGAAATGTCAGAGGAAGCCCCTTCATCCTCACGCGCTAAATTACAATACGTTTTGAATAGTTTATTGACGTACCAGTATTAACATTCTAGGGAAACTTCCATGAGGTTATAAAGCAAGACATTAGTATACAGGTATCAAAATACTGTAGAAATATCAATAAATTCAATTCTTATTGCTTTATTTTACAGTTGAAAATGTTTTTAAATAAACATGACCCAATTTCTAATTTTTTGATAAAGTGGCGAGTTAGTTTAACATCTCAGGGAGCTAACTAGTTATTTATTGCGTCCAACTGTGCTATAATAAAGCATTGATTTCCAATTTTGGGGTAGGTTTTACCTATATATTGACTTTTTCAAAGATGTTAATGATTATAAGAATATGCGGAACTCTAATAGAAACCTAAGTTGTTAAAGTGCTAAAAACGACCTATTTACTGCTTAGGTTTCTTTTGGCTATTCTATTTTGATAGCTTCTTGCTAACTTGCTTGCTGTGGCAGCCTTGTAATGCTGCTAGCATAACATAAAATCATCCCCCCACCCGGGTTTGTTGATTCTATTTTACTACATATTAGTCACATATAATCATTATTATAGGCATTTATGATAATTAAAACAAGCATTAGTGGACATGTGGGTTTAATGTCACGTTCTTTTGGTTTGGTTTGTTGGTGAAGGTGGAGTAAGGATTTTAATTCTGTCCAGGGGTAGTTTATCCTAATATCCCTTCAAGCAAATCCATTTCCTCTCAATTCTACCTATTCCACTTGTATAGGTAACCGTAGATAAACTGGGCTGGTAGTAACACACAGTGAAAATCTTAAAAACTAGTATTTGAATGTTTTAAAGTCATCAAAGGATCGCGATGGCCGCAGAGAGAAAAGTTGTGGTCATAAACTACAAAATGTTGAAAACCGCTGTAATAAAGTCAGTTAAATGTTTTAATCTAAAATACACGATTTGAACAATATCTGAAAATCTAAATAAATATGTTTAAGCTCAATTGAATATTTAGCTCAAATGCAGGTAAACTGAAATAAATAATAATTCAAGTTGCACTGGAAAAGATTTGCAGCTTTAAAAATCTAGTATGAACAAATAAACAAGGTTTTCACCGGGGGCAGAGAGGGGGATTGGGCTCAAAACACCCCCAAAATTTTATGTACAAAATATATATTTGGCTTTATTTGTGGTTCAAACAATATACAAATTAAGATTCATGTACAAACTAGGGGGCTGTGCTACCAGAAAAAGCACTTCAGAGAGCTTCTAGAGGTGTTTATCAACTATAATTATTTATAGATTCCAGCAATGGGGGGATGTGCCCACCAAAAACACTGGCTTCCCCCTCCTCCTCAAAATATATTTCGTGAAACGCCCCTGTTCAAGTGCTGTTGAGATAACAAATGCGTTGAAAACTAAACTAAACGTATCTAAAGAAACTATCTTAATTATTATTCTAGCCAAATTTTGGTTTTAAAAATTGCTAAAATGGGAGCAAAAAAACTTTTTAATGGCACTATACATAATACATACTTGTAAACATAGTTTAAAAATGGACATTTTCCCTCTGAAAAGTACAAAAATCCACACATTTATGTTGATTACTAAGATATAAATGTCCGGGAAACGAAAAGTAACTGTTATAGGAGCATAGAATGGATCTTTGTGAATAGAATGATGTCATTTAATATAACATACATTGTACTGCCATTTGTATTTTCCTCTTCTTCTGTTTGTTCTCCTACTGCTATACAACTCTACCAAGGAACGTTATAAGCCCAATTGGTTTCTTGAGTTTAGGAATTTCCGCTATACTGTTGTAGCGCCTTAATCCGGCCATAAATAGTCCCTGAGCGTACAGTCCATTAAACTACAGTTTTAGAATAAAACATGACACACGCAACTTATTTAACAGCTGTAATCATATACAAAGTGACTTAAATAAATATAGTAACTAAAACGTATTTTAAGAACATTTGTGTCAAAGTTTTTTTTTTCCAAGAAAGTTCAGATAAAACTTGTGCTGCATGTGAGGGTGACCTAGAGCTTTCGCAAGTAATAAAGTCGCCAAAAACTCTAGACTCTGACCATTACTAACAATTATCATCGAATATGTAAACATATTATAATATCAAATGGAGCAGTAAGAGAAAATCAACACTTGTATAAGAACGAGCTAATTTAATCCAAAATGAGAACTCCGTTTGCACGATACTAAATTATTCTGAAAACACACAAAGAACTTAATTAGCTGTTAAGTATGTAAAAAGGTTGGGAACAGCAACAAGAGATGTGAAACGGAAAATTTTCTTTTAATTTTGTCCGGAAAACTTTACAACTATTTACACAGAGCTAATGCAATCGAAATAGATCAAGTTTTTAAGTTCGTACTTCAATTTAATTTCTTCTAAGAATGTCAACACCAGAAAAATCAAATAATTTAACGCAACAACAGGCATTTAAGTTATATTTTCACACTCACCTATCGACTACAGCGCTCGGGGTTGAATGTGTCACTAACGTCGGGTCTGATGTATACCAAATACTTCATTCTTATATTCACACACTTTACAAATTAACACACCCACCGGAAATTTAATGATCTTAAATTTTTCGACTGAAAGTTTACTAGGAAACCTTTATTTCTATACATCACTGCTTGAATTCATAATTTAAAAACACAACTTGGCCTCCATGTGACCAGATGTTTAAAGAACTCCATCTTCTCCCTGACACAACTTGGACTCCATGTGACCAGATGTTTAAAGAACTCCATCTTCTCCCTGACACAACTTGGACTCCATGTGACCAGATTTTGAAAGAGCTCCATCTTCTCCTTGACACAATATGGCCTCCATGTGATCAGCAGTTTAAAGATTTCTATATCCTCTTCGACAAAACTTGGCCTCCATGTTGTTATCAGATGTTTAAAGAGCTAAATCTTCTCCTCGACACAACTTGGCCTCCATGTGATCAGCTATCCAAAGAGCTCCATCTTCTCCCCGACACAACTTGGCCTCCATAAGATCAGATGTTTAAAGAGCTCCATCTTCTCCCCGACACAACTTGGCCTCCATGTGATCAGCTATCCAAAGAGCTCCATCTTCTCCCCGACACAACTTGGCCTCCATAAGATCAGCTGTTTAAAGAGCTCCACATTTTCCCTGACACATCTTGGCCTCCAAGTGATCAGATGTTTAAAGAGCTCCATCTTCCCCCTGACACAATTTGGCCTCCATTCAACTAACAAGGAGACATTTTCATCTAGGTTCTGATATTCTTCCAGTCGGGAAGTTAAGATCTAGGTCGTCAAACATTCCTTGATGTTGAGAGAAAAGAAATAGGCTAATAAACTGTACATAATTATTTGATAAGAGGGATAGTTTTTTTGGGTGTTCACTGTTACGGTGCTTCAAAATATTCTTGTAAAGTAAGTAGTTTTGAAAACCCTCAAATCTTCTGAATGATAAAATATGAAATATTTTATAGTTCATAGTCTGTGAATAAAATACGTTCTACTGTTCTAATTTAAGATTATGGGATCTAAATCACATGGAACTATATCTACTGATGGATTTGAACTGCAAACATCTAAAACCACGGGAAATGAACCCGGGTCCTCCTTACCCTCTGACGGTATATTTACTAGAGTAACTAGTACTTAAAACATTGGGAACGATTTTAAAACACATTAACTTCAATTAGAGATCGTATCAAAGATGATTTATATTTTCCAAAGAAACTGCTCCCAAATGACCACGCGTTCAACAGCGACGATTATAAAACATCACAAACTTATACTAGAGCGAAATAACAAGTCTCCATAAAGAGTGCGTGCGGTCTTGGTAATAGTTTAAATATACAATAAATAGTCTAGTGTCTAAAATTAAGGGTTGTGTCGAGATTCTGTCGTCAACCAGTTTTCCATTAGACCTGAACTGTTTGTTATTCGTTAAATGGGATATTGGTTGACTCATAGACTAGACTATAAAAATAATAGAGCCCTCAATCCCCCATTAAACCTTAACTGCATTTTATTCGTTAACTGGGAGATTATTTGACACCGGACACTAGATTATAAAATTAATACAACCCTCCATCCCCCATTTGACCTCAACTGCATGTTATTTGTTAAATGGAACTCTCGAGACCAGACTATAAATTAGATCCTAAGTTTTTTTTAAAATGTAGCGAATAAATTCACATACTGAGCAGAGCTTACCAACTGGCTTGATCATATTCAAAAGTTTATTTACACATTTAATTCTCCAAGGAAGTAAAAACAGTAGCTGCCTATATCAAAGACAGGACCCGCTTCAGTGGCCGCATAGTCTAAACCCTAATGTTAGACTGGACTGCTGATGACAGGGAGATCGAGGTTCTAATATCGGTTGGGTGTAATGATGGAAGTTAAAAAAAACAGTTTATCACGCTCCCTCCGCGAAAATGCGGGTACAATTCCTCTTAATTCAACCTTACTCGTCCCTAACTCAGTAGCGTTATTAATATGTACGCGGATAACCTGAACAGGTAGTAAGACGCAGTGATAAAAAAAAATTAGAGTCAGGAGAATTGTTTCAATAATCAATTAAATCTGTTAAGGACAGGCTTAATGTATTTCGTTGAGATTCAATATGTTATAGCGTTTGTAAACATATGTGCCATTAATATTGTCTAAGTAGAAACTATACTGATAGCTCGTGGAAATCGTCTAAACTTGATTCATTTGTTAAAATGTACCCCAATTCATACCGACAATCGCGTGGTGTCATTCTTTTTAACACACTTCCTTACTACCCGTTCGGATTACATGCCTATGTACTAATTACACAAATAGTTTAGGGATTAAGGAGGTTTAATTGAAAGGAAGTGCACCCGAATTTAAGTGGAAAACTATTAAAGGAAAAATACCCTCAGTGCACCCGACCGAGATTGAACCCCGATGTCCTCGTTTTCGGCAGTCTAGTCTAACACTATAGAGTGACTCCTTAGATCATGCTCCCACCGAAGCGGATGAAAACGTAAAGAGAGAGCAAGGAGCAAGAACTCCCCCTCCCACCCCCACCCCTTCCGGTGCACCTGAACCTGCTCGACACCCTAGGTGTCAAACACTGCTCTAAACTTACGCAAGCTGTACTTGAAAGTACCGCGAGAGGGCAAAGAAAAGTTCTGATCAAACTTGTTTTTGTAACAATGAATGATATTATCCCCATCACAAGACGTGCATGAATCGGGCATGATGGAGTACAATGAGATAGGCAACCCGCGTTCACTGTAAGGTCAACTAGCGTGACTCGTGTGCCCGACACTGTGACCACCCACATCACAACTAAAAGGTTGCTGAAGCCTTGTTAACAGAATGGGTCGTTCAAGTTGCGGACTGAGCTTCTGCTTCGTGTGTGAGGATGTTTTCCCATTTGCAGATTGCTTGGATCAAACCAATCTCAAATACACGATTAAAAAAACTCAGCTGACGCATACGTTAAGTTTGTTTCCAGTATACGAATTCACAATTGAAACTTAAAGCGCTAGAAATATTCTATCAGAAATTCCTAAGCTCCAGAAACAAAGAAGGTTTATCGCGTTTCTGGGTGGAGCTCTCTGGTGGTAGGAGAATAAACAGGGTAGGAGGAGAATACAAACGACAATACAATGTGTTGTGATCTCCCTACCAAATGAAACCATTCTATCCGCAAAGATCCTTTCTACGCTCCTATACCAGTTACCTTTCGTTTACCGGACATTTGGCTCTTATTGATCAACAGAAATATGTGAATTTTTATACATTTCAGAGGGAAAATGTCAACTTTTAAACTATGCTTACAAGTCTAGATATGTATAGGGTCATAAAATATAGTTTTGTGTTCGTTCCAGTAAACAACAAACTTGTGTACTGTTGAAGGTTGTTTCAATATTTAACCTAAACGCAAAGTCTGATTGGCGATATCTCAGCTATCTTAGCAGCCTCCTTAAGGTGGGAATGTGGGGGACGCAAGAAAAGGTAAATGTTTTTGCAATTTGAATAGCCAAACTTTATTTGACCAAAGAAATAAAATAGTGTTTCAATATGAACCTAGAGTTTAACTTTCCTAGCACGGTGATATCAACAGTTGTTGAATATCTGTTATGATCATAGCGGCATAGGTTGACAAACTTTTTAAATTAAGAGAACAATTCGTCATTAAATTCTAGGACATCTTTGAAAGATATTAAAAAAAACTGTTGATATCACAATCCGAAGAAAATTAAACTCTGTTTCTACTCAATAGGTATTCTATCTATTTTAGCCAATAAAACGTTTTGTTATAAAAAATACAAAAAACACTGTCCTTTTTTGCGTTCCGCTCACCCCCACCTCTATTTGATAGTTAGAGGGTTCGAGAGTTTCATCCCTAGTAAATACCAAGTTTTTTTATAAAGTAAAAACTTTATGTCTCTTTATTTAAGTTAGAAAAATGCCAGACTCAGAATTTGTTTTTAAAAAGGATTGGATTATGTCATTAAACGTTTCCAACTTCACGAATCTTGGGGGATGGAAAAGGGGTGGAGGAGGTGGAGGTATATACGGCTATATATTAATAACGCAATTTTTATCTCTCTTTCCCAGTATTCGTCGACACTCCCATAACCTTGATAAATGTTTATCCGCAACACAACTTCTCCCAACCTCTCCTTTCAAGGATAGAAACACATCTCCCAACCCCAACCTCTATATATAGGCCTAAGGGCGACCCCCACCTCCAAAAACCCTCTTCCAAAAAACCTCACCCTCTCCCCTTTTTCCACAAACGATATTGTACGGGAATTATTTAACAACCACTGATCCCCTGCGCTCTCGCGCGAGCGGTACTACCAACTGAATGAATATAAATTACCCTCAGAAACATAAATCCGCGGGACATTTAGCGGCGNGGGGGGGGGGGGGGGGGGGGTATATGTCCTGACGGATAAGCTCTTAAATAATGTAACCGCTGGACCATTTAATGGAGGGATGGAGGGGGAGAAGTGGGAGGGGGAGAATCCGGTCGATAATTTAGTTGTTAATTTAATATCATAAAGTTTGAGAGTGAATTCATAGAAAGCTCATGGAGACTAGCTGCTAAGCGCGGAAAAATAACTTTTTTTTTCAAGCAAAAATATATATGTTAACGTTGCATGCACAGTCCAATTTTCATAGCAAACGTATTTTTGAAAAAATAATAATTATATATATATATATATACATACAGTAAATGCTCACATATCCAGACCTCTAATATCCAGGAGCCATCATATGTATTTTGTCAGTAGCTGAACTGCCAAATAAAGGGTTTACATCGGTTAAACCTTTATTTATGAATATGTTATACAAATCGAAAAAAATTGTCAAAAGAAAATTTAATTTTAAAGAAGAAATAATAGATTTAGTTTGGTTGTGTATTTAACTTTGTTACATTGAGTACCCATTTATTTAAATATTGTATCAATCTATATATATATATAATTTCTGTAACAATGTATTTTATAGTGTTTTTTTTTACCTTTGAACTCTTCACAGGGACATTATTAATGTAATATCCAAAAATCTCTTTATCCGAAATGGGTTTAGCCCCCTTTATTTAGGTTTTTCAGAGGCTTTACTATATACATATATATATATATATATATATATATACGCTATTACTGATACCATTTTACCATATTATTAGTGTGGTTTTAGAGGTATTGATGATGTATATCAGAAGTGACAGCTCCAGATTACATGACTTGACGTATGAATGTGTGAAAGAAGAGCTAGTAACTTTTTAATAGCTGTAAGATAAAGCCCTGCTTATGAAAATTGGACTGTAGCACAGAGTACAATACTTCACTATGATAATTTATGATTCAATAATAGCAAATATTTCATCTGTTTGTCTAGTGTCTGAGTGGGGACTGAAATACCAACCTCCTTGAATACATGCTTGATTGTTACAGTTTTAAAAGGTGAAAGGTCAATATTGTTAGTAAATATTTAGTCCCTCTCTTGCAATAGACTATACTTCCAATGACGGGAAGATCAAAGCTCGAATCCCGGTTAGTTATAATGAAAGTGGTTTTTCCTATCTTACTTCACGCAGATCAGGCTACATCTCCTTAAAATTTAGCCTTCCTCATCCCGAACCCGCTATTGTAATAAGTACATTTGCGTACAACCAGTATGGGTATTAGGGCAAGATGACAAAAAAATAGTAAATATTTATCATCTAGTGCTGGGCATGTGTCATTTAATTTAATGCTTCATGAGTTAACGCTTGAGTAACAGGATATACACACTCAGATAACGTACATAACAAAATCTTCTCTAAATGACGTCTGGAATCGAACCCGATACGGGTCAGTTCTGCCCACGACCGTACATGTGAGAGAACCAAAGGGGGGCTAAGAGGATTCCGTGGGAATGGGCCACGTGTCCCTTTTGCCATGCCAGTCAGCCTCTACTGGAAGTAAAGGAGGAATTATAACTAATAACCTCACCAAGTGTGGTAGGCTGGAAGATTGCCACTGAACCAGGGAGCTTACCCTTTCCTGTTCCCAGAGGTGTCTCCTTGACTACCGACAACCCGCCTCGCAACTCTCCAATTCCAGGTCCACGACCACACAGGACAAGGTGTCCGTCTCATCATGTCTGCTGATAATGTGAGTGTTCGGGTTTTAACCTAACCCTTCACGTAAATGCGGATACATTTCTATAAACCCCACCATCTTTGTCCCTACCCTACTTGTACAAATAAGTGGATGGGTTAGTAAGACTTGGGGCGTAAACAACAATTTGCTTAAAAGATATATTTTTTATTATTATGTAAAATTAATTTGGTGGTTCAAGGTCATCCGAAGTCTAAGAAAAAAGATCCGAACTATCAAAAATGACCTTCATATTGACCAAAACCAAAACTAAGGATTTATAAAACTAGAGGCTGTGGAAATACTTGTAAACAAATGGTAAACACAAACCTTCTCTGGAAGGAGGGATGAATTGAGATAGATTTGGGAGGAAGGGGGGACTTGGACCCCCTCAAAATAGGATCATTCATGGCCCAATACGCTAGGTTCTCGTTCACCCAACTCTTGTGTTTTTATTTAATAGAGTTAGGGGTTAGGCCATTCATTCTTCTTAGTAGCTACCGCCGGATGATTGGATACCCGTCCGTCATCCGTATCTCGACGGTGGATGTGGGGCTGATGAAGTGGTCCATCAGCCGGCGGCTGGATTTCGTTTTAAGGTAGGTTCACACTATGTCGTAATCACATCGGGCCATATTACTTCGCATTGCCTCGGTAAATAGTCAATATTTAAATTTATTTCCATTTTCATTCAAAATAATGTAGAAATGAGCCGATAAGTTGTAATACGGACAGGTATTTCAACTTAAAACAGTAAATAGAGTCAATACAATGAGATACAGACAAGTGTGTCAATATAAAACAATATATAGTGAGTCAATACGTTGCAAGACAGATAGGTGTGCTAACATAAAACAATAGATAGCGAGTCAGTACGATGAGATACAAACAGGTGTGACAACATAAAACAATAAATAGCGAGTCAATACGTTGCAATACAGACAGGTGTGCTAACATAAAACAATACATAGCGTGTCAATACGATGAGATACAAACAGGTGTGCCAATACAAAACAATAAATAGCGAGTCAATACGATGATATGCAAACAGGTGTGCCAATATAAAACAATAAATAGCGAGTCAATACGTTGCAATACAGACAGGCGTGCCAACATAAAACAATAAATAGTGAGTCAATACGATGAGATACGTACAAGTGTGCACCCACCGTAAGACTCTGCGATTGACAAGAAGATTAGCAGCGGCGCGGCCGTCGTAAATAACAGGGTAGCACCGCGCGAAGAGTCTCCCCCCATTGGTTGAGCGATGTGTGGAGGTGCGGGTAATGGCATTTATTGGGAAGCCTTACCCAGTAATGATTTATACTCCCCTACATCTGTTTCCCGTAAAGGTCGAGCCCAGAGGCATAGAGCGCGCAGGAACGGCGTTTCATGTATCGATTAATGTGTGTTAACAAAACACGACGTGCAAATGTCACAAATATTAAGTACCTTGCCTTTACAATAAACGGGTCTGGCCTTTTTTTTTAATGCACTGCTTCTTACTATCCGTTCGAGACAACCGCAAATTTACACTAAAGAAATAAGAATGAAGTTAAAATTAAGAGGAAACGTACCCTCATTTACACGGAGATAGAGAGTGGAAAACCATTTAGGGAAAACATCTGTTCGTACACCTGGTAGGGATTTTAAACCTGACAAAACCATACCAGATGAGGCTGACGCCTTTGTGCGCGTGCTCACCTATACGGAACACACAAATAATAATGAGAACAATTTATATTATTTTTTCCTATTAAGTATACCTATTCAATAGAATTTCACCTCACATCAGTTTTCATGCAGACTAAGTCATCAGGCTGTATGTAATATACTGGTTCGCCGATGGCGGTGAGGTAGGGGTTTGAATTTCAGCCAGGTGGCCGCTATTATCTTACTCTTTCCATGATAATGTGGCTACACCTCCTCTACTACTATCTTCCTCTGGTCCTTACACAAGAGGTCCATGGTGACCAACTAACATCTCCCCATCCCATTGCAAAATGTTCTATTTTTTTAGATAGATAAGGGGAATTAAAATCCCGGGTGTACTGTATTTTTCTCCCCCTAGATGGTTTTACACTCTTCCTACATGCAAATTCGGGTACACTTCCTCTTTATTCAACCATACTCATACCTAACACACTATCGTAATTAGTTTATATGAGGGCAACCCTAAAGGTAGGGTGAGACATAGTGAGTAAAAAATCTATAAACATTTTAAATTATATATATATATTACCAAAATGGGGACACTGATTTTAGTTCGAAGACTGTTCCTGAAAATCGGGTACCAATGTGCCCTTAATGTTACCTGCTTCCCAAAGGTACCCCCTTTCATGTCGCCCAAAACAAACAAACACACTAACACGAGGCCCCACCGCTAACCTCGAAATAGCCCCTGCATGGCTGTAAACTTCTGGAGACTACATTACCTAACACTACTCCAATATATTGTCCTCTCTTCAGGGCAACTCGACGTACACAACTTGACAAGGTCTATAACAACATCACAATTTTGGTGAAACAAACTCACCCACCTTCCCCTCTTCACCCGAGCAAGGCCTTTGGTTTGATTATTTTCTGGATGAGCACATCAACGGAGAGATACAGTCAGATTTTCATAGAAAGAACCTTATCCGACAGCTATACAAGTTAGATACTAGAACTACTTTCCCGTCAAGTCATGAGATTTGTAGCTGTCACTTTTGATATATATTAACAATACCTATATAATAATAATAATAATGATTATAATAATAAAATAATAATGATTATAATAATAATAATAAAATAATAATAATAACGTAAAAAGTTAACAATGTTGAAGGCAAAAAAGAATTTTCCAAAATAACATTTCTAAGAAAATTGGTCTGTACTAAGTGATCGGATCCTTATAACAATATTAAGGTAATTTGATAATAAAAAAGTGTAATTATTTGAAATCTTTGAATCACTATTTATAACTTATAGTAATACACTTGTTAACATTGTTCAGTAAAAATGTTATTGTCAAATAACCTTAATAAACAAATACCTGTTATATTTTAAAGAACAAATGATCATTACAAAACCTTAGTAGTAAACTGAACAAAGACAAGACAAAGGGGAATAAAGACTTATAAAATATCCATGATATCACGTAGAAACCTGCGTTATTTATTTTATCAGATTTAATATATTGTCAAAACACATTTTATAATCAATAGCATTCAGTGGTACAACGCGTGCCCCTGGGGGTAGACCTATTTCAGTTTGGAAAACCCTACAGCAATTCACACTATCAACAGCTAGTGTTTGAAAAAGAAAAAAAAATTACAAGTAAAAAAATTAAATAAATCCTAGACCTGACGCCTGGTACATTATGTGATGGTAGTAGCTTCTAGCGTATCTGACACCCGCATAACAGTGATGCTCGATGTATTGCCTACGTCTTAAGAGCCCGTCTCCACAGATAACAACTAACTTTAGGTAAAACATCTCCAACCAGTCGTCTTAAGAGCCTGACTCACTCCACAGATAATACATAATTTAGTTAAAACAGCTCGAACCAGACGTCTTAAGAGTTAGACTCAATCTACATATAATACATAACTTAGTTAAAACAGCTCAAACCAGACGTCTTAAGAGTTAGACTCAATCCACAGATAATACATAACTTAGTTAAAACAGCTCGAACCAGACGTCTTAAGAGTCTGACTCACTCCACAGATAAAAACTAACTTAGGTCATACAGCTTGAACCAGATCCTGACTCACTCCACAGATAATACATAACTTAGGTAATACAGCTTGAACCAGACGTCGCTTTGTGGTGTGATTTTTTGTATTCTATTTTAGAAAACAGTGGCATTCAGACCAGTGAAACAATATTGCTATATTTTAGAAAAATAAAATAAATTTGAAAACATTTTTAAAATTAAAAACACACGATAAGACTGATCCCAACTTCACAATTTTTTTTAATTAAAAATGCAGAAAACCAAGACTCTGATAATTTTTTCTGGTTGGGGTGTAGTCGTGTATCTGATATTCCGGTAAATTGGGCATGAGATGTGCTCTTAAGTTAATATGCTAGTCGTTAGTCAGTATTTGGTTCTGAAAGTGCATGGTAAAGACACCAAGTTAAAAAAAAATCAAATCAAATGCCCAACCTGCGTCAATAGATTTTTAAAACCTTAAAAACCTTAAACCTGAATAACTTGCTATCTTAATTAAGCTACAGTAAAACGTTTACAATCCCCACCACACCCTTTTATTTAAAAAAAAAGTTCATCCATAGCTTCAAAATGTTGCAAGCACTTTTGGAACAGCTTTTACATACATTTTTAAATCTAATTATCCACGTCCTGAATGGTTACAACACTTTTGATGGTCGTTAAATTTTCACTTCACATTAATCCTTGCCAGGGTATTGTATATATGGAGGCTATGCGTTGATACAGGGTGACACACAAGCTGCGTCAGTGATAGAAATGTAACTTTCGGAAAATATATTTATATATATCACCACATCTCACTACCCATTCAGGCTGGACGCATATGTACTTATTACGCTGATGTGTTAGGGATTAAGAAGGTTGTACTTTTTAGAGAAAATGAACCCACATTTGCGTAGAGGAAAAGTGTAAAACCATTGTCAGTACACCCAATCAGGATACAAACCACAATCGCCCAGTAATTGGCAGTCTAGTCTATTGTGAGAATTACGCCAATCAGTTACTGAAGCGGGTTTTCGAGTGAGTGTATATACTCGTCAACGGAGGAGGGAAAGTTCTATGAACAAGAAGCCTTTAAGAGTGAACTTTCTCTTTTTCCTCCCTCTTCTTCTATTTCATACATTGACGTGGAGGGAGAGTGGAAAACCATTTCAGGAAAATCCACCCTCAGTACATTCAACCGAGATTCGAACCTTTATCCACCCTTCATCGGAATTCTAGTCTACTATGAGAGTGGCACCTTAGACCATTCAGCCACCGTTAAGTGTGATAGTATTTAGACTGTTTATGTACGTCTTTTAATATGCAACCCGCTTCAAAAAATAGCTTAGACTCCACTAAGTAGGCAACGTAATTTATCAACTTTGTCAACGGCTGATGCCTGCCTGCCCTTGGCCGGTACAACTCACGGGTGTTGGTTTTTTCCCTCTCTGTGGCCCGGTCGTTACTTGCTGCCCAGCCTGTGGCAACTATTTTTGTTTCCAAACCGTGTGTAATTACGCGAAACAAAATGTAATTTACAGCTTCCCTGGCGATGTAGGATAGAAACGAGGCTGGTACAGGCCTCTTTTATGGGATGGGATTAATTCTCCGTGAATAAAAGCGACAGCTATGAACAGTCATCACCACACTCGAAAAGTGTACGTTCAAGTGTGTGTTTCTTTTGTTTGGTTTTTCAGCCCTCGACGGAAATCAAATAAAAACGAGCTTTTTTCCAATAAATATAGACCAATTTTTTATAGAAAGGGCCAGTTATAAAATAAAAACTTTTTTGCAGCCAAGAATGATAACATTTTCCTATATTATTAGTGTTATTTTATAAGTATTTATAGTATCTATCAAAAATACATCTGCAGATCACATAACTTGACGTATGAATGCGTGAAGGTAGATCTAGTAACTTTAATAATTATTTGATAAGACCCTTCCTATCAAAAATATTGAACCACATTGTTAGAATCGTTTCCGAAAAAAATTTTAAGTTCTAAGAAAAGAGCTAGAATTAAAATTATGATTCGTGTTTGGAGATTAATTGACCATTTGACATACAAATATTAAGTTCCGTAAAACCGTTTTGGGGGTCAGACAGACGTAGGGACAGATAGACGTAAGGACATGCCTACACAAGGATAGATAAAGAGATTACAGGGATACAGACAGATACTCGTATAAGGACAGACAAAATTGTAAAACACTTTTCTCTTTTCTTTTTTTTTAGTTCGTGGAAACATCGTAATCTCGAGGTAGAAAAATGTTCACTATTGCAATACATTCTCTCTATGAGAAAGCAGAAGTGAGACAAAACGAAACCTCAACCTTGCACTTCTTGAAATACAGGGGGAAAAGGGAAGAAAAGGGGAGTGAGGGTGTACATTTAGATCATCTTGATTTCAAACAGTCTCGTCTGCTTGCTAATTAATTTACGATGGCATTTCTGGAACGTGCCAAAGTGGGTGCCTTTAAACCCCTTTTTACTCCTAACTTCCCCCCCCCCCTTCCATATATATTTCTTAAACCCACGACCCCATGACTCGGAAGCCCTCCAGTTGTTTAGTTGCCCCCTGGAAATGGGATACCACTCGGAAGAGGAGGGAAGGGAAGGTCATACATTCCGCGCAACGACGCCCAGGACGGCGGTTCAGATGGAAGTAGGGCAGGCAATTTGGACGCCAGGCGTCGTGCTTTCCCTCCAAGTTCCCCCCCGTCCAACACCTTTACCCACAAAGATGGCAGCATTGGCGTTAACTGCGTGAAGCGTGAGTTGCTTCGTTTATCATGAATAAAAAACACAAAAAAGCAGGAACAGTTGATAGAGTGTTATTGAAGAAGTTGCGGGTTTTCCCGTTTTAGATAGCTTCGTAGGCTCCACTAAATCGTTCGAATCAGTTCCAATACGTTCCTAAAAAGTTAAATAGTGCCTGTACTGGTGAAAGTGTGGTCTAAGGCATCAGGTTCACAATAGACCGGGAGTCCAAGTTTGAGTCTTGGCCAAGTGCATCGAGAGTGGTTTTTCCACGTGTGATATTTTGCTTTGGTTTTCCCGCTATTACTCCAATCTAGTGTGGGCACATTTCCTTAAAACTAACCTTTCCTTCGCTGAAAACTAGATAATGCTGTTAATAGCTTTGGCACTAGATAAAGTCCTACTAAGATATAAAAATGAGTTGGAGTCTTTCTGTTACTCGTTCAAACATACACCACAAAAAAAAACACTACCAATTGTGATGAAATCTCACCTGGACATAGCTTGGACGTAGGTAAATCAAAATTTATGGCCGCCATTTTTTTAAAGATGACGTCTAAAAATACAACTACTTTTTGGTCTTTTTCTCAGCTTCTGTTGATCAGATTTTCATCGGAACAACTTTGAAAGTTTCCTATATATAGATTACAGATGACGGCCATCTCGAAATAAAATGGCGGCCGTTGAACACTACCTTTTATCCCGTCTAGAGATTTGGCTCCTTACCTATAGGAAGCCCTTGTGAATGTGAGGAATGCCAGGCCTCCACCGTGGTTCGGATTCCACGTTAAACTGTAGGTCCTCCATTTCATCTCACAATCACTACCCGAACAGGTAGTAAGACGCGGTGCTAATAATAATAATAATAATAATAATAATAATAATAATAATAATAATAATAATAATAATATAGGAAGCCGGGTAGCCAGGAATAATAATATTGATGTTTACGTAAATTTATTGGTTGAAAATAATCAGGGGATGGAAGCATGGTTCAACTATATGGCATCCCGTGCGAAGAACGAGCAATTGTATCGTAATAATAATAATAATCTAATGACGTTGACTGTCAGCTGAGAAACAATATCGACCTCCTGTCTTTTGTGTTTGCTAAAAAAAAAAGTGTATAATGGCACCTTGTCTTACTACCCGTCCTGGCTATACGCATATTTTCTAATCCCACCAATGTGTTGAGGATGAAGAAGGTTGAATTTTAGAGCAAATGTATCAGCATACACGTGGAGGGAGACTGAAAAGCTATTTAGTAAATAAAAACCACCCTCGGTACAGACTACCAGGACTCAAACCCCGATCTACCTGCTATATATTGCAAGAGTGATGCCCTGAGACCAAGGGTGTCCAACTTGAGGCCCTATCAATGATGCCATGTGGCCCGTGGACCCTTCAATCAACCAACATGACAATACAGCCCGATTCATCCTTTTTTGTTGTTGTTACAAACGTTATGAAATATGTCATATAAGATAATTATTAAATTTGGAAATGGTTCATTACTTGGTGAAATCCAGTGAGGCTATACACAGCAAATATTTACTCTTTACTCACCAAAACTTGATTTCAAAAAATGTTTGAATTTGCAAATGTGCAATGTTTGTCAGCACAGAAGTGTCTCAACAGGTTTTTTTAAGATATTAAAAGTGTAATGATAATATTTTATACATAATTTTTAATTAATATAGGCCTATATGTGACAAGTGCTGATCTAATATGATAACATTCTAAATTCACTTATTTAACACTATCTTTGGCAGTAATTGTCAACGTGGACCCGCATACCTCTATATTTCTCTATCGGCCATCCAATTGAAATCTTCTCCAAAAGCAAGTAAGGGAGGAACACAAAGAACGGCTGCCTACCGTTACTCAAGGAATGTTCTAGAAACTAAGAACTCGGTAGATCTACCTTTTGTCAAGCGCAGGTCTCTAATCACTATCCTGGTATTCTCCAGGCGTTTTTCCGTCATAGTATATTACATATTTTCATCAAAATCACTGAATATTAACCAGGACCTTAAACATTCCTCACCGGGCACGATCCATATATGTTTTAGTCCGCACAGCTCCGTATAGCTGGCATCAGCAGCACGCGTGATATCCGATTGTGGATCTCAGTTATTCAGACAACAGTGAATTAAGACAGTGTCTTAATAATTACTAAACTAATAATGATAAGCGCTCCAAATAAAAATATACCCTATACTAAAATATGGTAATAAAATAGTGTCGTTCCAAAGTGATTGCATTGTATTCCATTATTACCCACTCGTAGCTTACAAACGGAACCAAGAGCTGAGATATCACAGCTTACGTATACTATGAAGGTGAAGCTTACAAATGGAACCAAGAGCTGAGTTATCACAGCTTACGTATACTATGAAGGTGAAGCTTACAAACGGAACCAAGAGCTGAGATATCACAGCTTACGTACTATGAAGGTGAAGCTTACAAACGGAACAAAGAGCTGAGATATCACAGCTTACGTATACTATGAAGGTGAAGCTTACAAACGGATACCAAGAGCTGAGATATCACAGCTTACGTATACTATGAAGGTGAAGCTTACAAACGGAACCAAGAGCTGAGATATCACAGCTTACGGACTATGAAGGTGAATTCAAAACAACATTTAAAGCCTAACCCACACTTTTTGATGCAATTATTATTTTCAAGTTTCTATGAGAAAAATATAAAGTCTTAACATTTTAAATATGTTTTTTCTTTTTTTTCCCTTGTAATAGTATAGATATAAAAATTGATTTTTTTTCTTGCTTAAAATTGTGACAATATTTAACTTTCTAAAATATGGACCCCTCCCCCCAGTATTTTCAAGTTTAAATATGGCCAGCTTTGATAAAATGAGTTTGGCAAATCCACCTAAAATCGTCCAACCACCGAAGTAGGCCCCCAGTAACTAAATAATGAGATTCCACTGACGCAAAAGGAAATAAGTTTTAGTATCACAGTTACATAAATTAAGTTAGTTTTATAAGTCGTATATCTGAAAGCTATTTTTTCCCCCCATGAATTTCTCCCAAGAAAACGAACCAGTGACCTCTGGACACGCACTCTCTTCCCCCCTTCCCCCACTCTGAGTATTAATGGCATGTTTGAGCACGGTGTGATTACATCTTTAACCCCCACCCATTGAGTTAAGAGTTGGCACATATTTGCATCAATAATTCGTGCGCTAATCACCTCTTGACGTGACACTTGGGAGACCGTGATGACGTCATCACCCGGAGTGTTAGTGACCACGGGTCTGGGTTACATGATGTGAAATATCAAGAGAAGGGAGGGAGAAGGTGCACTAGGGGTCAAAAGAGCAGGGGGAGTGAGAAGGTATAGTCGGGATTAAAATATCAGGGGGAGGGAGAATGTACAG
>CABFVX010008367.1:0-24675 GCA_902151425.1 Timema shepardi | reverse complement strand
CGGTTTCGATATAAACGCTCCAAATAGCTTACATATACACTTTTCTGTGTATAAAGGACTGTTACAGGTCACCGCCCTAACTACTCGCGTCCGATGAACCCGACCGGTATTTGAACCTTAATCTTCCCGCTCACGGTGACCTGGTGCAATGCAATGCTAACGCCTTGTACGGCCTGTCCACTAATGTGGGTTCGTTCCAATTTGATAATAGATTCAAAAGAGTAGAGAATAAGCAAGAGATATAGGTGTAAAATCCACTAAAGTCGGCATTACTGCCATAATGTACCTCAGTCTTGAATAAATGATACGGAGCTCCGCACGGACTTTCTCGCTCTATTGTTTGAAAATGGAAATATTTACTCAAAACTCGTAAAAAAAATGTGAATCAAAATAATATACACTAGCAAACCCAAGAATGAATTGCGCTATTCTTATGTAAAACATTTTTTGAGTCGCAGTTTTAAATTTTATTATTTTATTTTTAAAGATTTAAGGTCCTCAATTGTGTGTTTGGACCGATAAAAAAAAAGATCAATGTTGGTTCCAAAAGGGTCAACACTTCGTATTAAAATTTCAACAACCGGTTAAAATACTCGACATTTTATTAGGTGTTGCACATCTTCATGTCATCGCATTGCTATTAAATTCTCCATTTATAAATTCTGACCAATAAAAAAAGTAAATATTGACTATCGAGTCTAAAATGAAGGAGATAGATCATTGTTGTACAAACATTTCTCCTAAGAGATTTAAGGAAAAATAACATAAGCTTTTTGAGAGACTTACTTATATTTAATTACTCTATGGCATTGGAGAATTATTGCGTTAAGACTCAAGTAGTATCTCTTTACAACTAAAGCTCACAAAATTGTATTAATACATTTGCCAATATCCAAGAAACTGTTGGTTTTATAAAAATGTATTCCATATAAAAGTTTTTTATTTTTAATAGTACTACAATTTTGCAATGATAAATTATTTAGTATCTCAAATAGTTGCGGAGATACGTAAATTTCCGCTTCTGTAAAGTACCCTAAAAGTCATTTTCCCAGGGAAATGAAAATAGTAAGTTTATTCATAATCTTAATCAACGCCTAGATACGAATTTTAATCAAAATCGTTAAAGCCGATTTTGGGAAAATATTTTTTTTCTCTCTTTTCACCCCTTACTAAACTACTCTTAATTTTAAGTCTAAACAGACACACAGACACGGCATTGCAAAGACCACTTTTTAGGGTTCGGTGGGTCATGAGACGTCGACATCCATCAACATTTCAGGTTAGGTTTTTTTTGCGGTCGCAATACTTTACCTTTAGTGTTCGAAAAGTTAAAATATATATATGTATAGCTTGAAAGTTATTGGTTTTATAAAAATATTCTTCGATTAAAATATGTGTATTATAAATAGATATACATATTTGTAATGATAAGTAATTTCATTTCTCAAATAGTTTTGGAGATATGATACAAAATGAGAATTTACGCATCAGATCGGAGCCCTTAAAGTCATTTTCCCGAAATATTGAGAGTAGCCATTTTGTTTGGAATATTTATAAATGTTTAGAAATGAAATTTAATCAAAATTGTTAGAGCCGATTTTGAGAAAATCGACTTTTTCCCATTTTGCCCTTCATTAAACTACCCTAGATTTTAGGGTTAGATATCCAATTCCAAAACCCTTCGAGGCAACCCTATGAAAACGCTAGATATCAAGTTTTAGCCCGATCGGTAAAATAGTTTAGGCTCTAGGTACAGGCAGACAAACACAGAGACGGAGATTCAAAAAACACTTTTTTGGATTCGGGGGGTCATGAAACGTCGAGATTCATCAAAATCTCGAGTTCAATTATTTTTTACGATCTCAATACTTTCTCTACCCGCAAGATAGCGAGAAAGCAAAAATACTAACCAAGCTATTTGTATTTTTTTAAATTGGAGCAAGAACAAGCTATGCGTGGATGCATGTTGTTTTACAAGATTTATATTGTAAATAAATTGAGAATAAGTTAATCCATGTATCGAGGTTCGACTACAGGCTGACGCCATAGAGTTGATATACATTTTACGGTCATTAAGAACGTTCATCCTAGCATCATCAACTCGGCTTCCGGCTCGCGCGAGGTATGGAAGTTAAAAAGAAAACACCTTACGATATGCCAGAAATATATGCAGTGCATTCGTATTTGAATGACTACTCGAAATTTCTCGCGGTGATGATGGGGGACAAAGCGACAGAAGTTTCTTGTTAATAATTAAGGTATGTCCCTATTAGGACAGAATGAAGATTTGTGAATAGTGCTTATCTGTGAAGACGTTCTAAAATGGTCAAAAACTGTCTTTCAGTGCAGTTTTTATCCAAATATAATTTAATATTTCGACAATATTAGGTATTAGGGGCTTCTATTAACTCTTTATCTACATTAATGCTTAATCAGAAATTACCCACTTGCAATAGTGTTGGTGTACATTTACGATGCATAGCCGACTGTATCACAGAGTCGATGGGCATGTGATGCCACGTTCTTATTGAGATTATTTCTGATTAATGTTTTTCCCACTTTCCCCCCAGACTAACGTGGGCATTTCTCTAAATTATATCTTCTTTATCTTCACTCCGCCACTGTAAATATGCACATAGTCCGGACGTATATAGTCCAATTTTCATAAGGTAGGTAGAAAAAGTTTATATTTTGTCACCGCAACTTACTACCCCGTTCGGGCTGTACGCATTTGTACTATTACACAGATGTGTTAGGGACGAGGAAAGTTGAATTTAGAAGAAGTGTACCTGCATTTGCATGAATCCATAGTGGAGGAGCACTTAAGAAAATATTCAGTTCACCCGACTGAGATTCGAACCACTGTCATCACAATCTAGTCAAACGGTTCTTAACCAGGGGGACACGAAAGGTTTTTGTGGGGGTCTCGGGAAAATAATTTAAAATTTTATTTGCTTATTACTGAAGTTAATTATCTTAAATTTTATGGTTTAGAAGAAATAATTGTACTATCGTAAACATGTGAGTACAGTAGAGACTCGATTTTCCGGGGTTATGGAGGGGAGGCACGTATAATAGAAATCATGGATAGTACAAATAATCCCCATCAGTTTATCATCGCCATTAAATATTTTCTGCCCTTTGTTTATACTTATTTATGTCAAAATAGATTTCCCACAGTGATAAATAATAAAATGGAGCAGCTAAATCGACTCCTGCATGCGAATATTATTAGGTAATACAATTGAAACAAGAACAGACAGATTAGTGGAAAATGTTCAATAGCAGACGTCCCATTAGATACATTTAGGTGAGTTAATTTCTCTTTTTTTATTTGTTTGTTATTATAATCAGTAAATAAAGCCCATATTTCGGAATACATCTTAATGAATAATATGTTAGTAAAAACTAGGGGGCCGTGAAAATATTTTAGGATATCTAGGGGCCGCAAGTAATAAAAGGTTACGAACATCTGGTCAAGTCCATTGAGAAAGGAATGGCTTGGATAACATTCGAACCACCGAAGTGGGTCTAGAAACGTTACTAGAGCTACTTTCACATGTTCAAACGTCAAGTCATTGCTATCTACAGCTGTCTCTTTTGATAGATATTAACAATACCTATATACGAAAACTAAAAAAAACAGTAAAATGTTACCATTTTGGCCGCAAAAAAATAATGATTATATTTTTTTAAAGTTCTTCCTGTGAAAATTGAAAACCTGCACAGTTCTTAGTTTCTCCTTTCTGCATGAAACACCACCGTTGAGGCGCAAATTGAACCATCTCTTGGTGGCATTCAAGGGATTAAATCTCTCCTTTGATGCTGGTTCCACTGTGCTGCCAACTTTAAAGAGCTAAAAATGTAACAATACGAGAAGTTCAATAGCAAGGGGGTTTAATAGCTGCTGAGCGGTGTTTCTAAAAACAGCGTAGTTTGAGTAAACAAGGTCTGGGCTAAGCCCATCCTTTGTGTCGCACTTATTGGATGCTCAGATAATATACCTACCTCATTCTTGCCACATTACAAAAGAAATATTGGTCTGGGGACAGCCGCAAACAAGAGGCATGCACATGTGTCACAAAAATAGAACCAAGCCCGTCGCCAGTATAGCAGAGATTATTTTTTGGCAAAATAAATAAAATATTTCGTCAGTAGAAATACAATAGTTTAATTTATTAACATAGTAAACTCAACCATTTTTAAATTTCTGTCAAGGGTGTCCTAGAATTTGATGATAGCCTTTTCTCTTCATTTAGAAGTTACTCATCAAATGTTAATATGCTCATCATAAATATGCATGATCATTGTGTGTGTGTTTTTTTTTTAGTATTGCGTCTTACTAACCGTTCGGGTTGTATGCAAAGAACACTGTTGATATTTCTGTGTGTAGAAAACTAAATTCTGAATTTCAACTGCAATATTTGATTTATTTGCCAAAGAAAAATGTTTGTACGGATGGAAAAAAAAGCTTAAATGTAAAAGTAAATTTCAATAACTAATGGCTTTAAAAAAAAAGATTGCCGTAGAAGCATTTAGGTTTGGTTATGGACCACTACACACTTCGATGACGTGTAAGTTTTAATAAATCTAATACCTCTGCAGATAAACTAAATCTTATTTATATGGAAGAAAATCAGTAAACAATTTACTGTTATCCTGCATATGCATCTTTTATTTGTTCTGAGTAATGTTTTCTACTTATTACCCACCTCGGTGGCGTAGTTGGCTAACGCGCTAGTCGTGTTGAGCTTGACTGCTGAGGACGGGGAGATCGGGGTTCGAATATCGGTCGGGTGAACTGGGGGTGGTTTTTCCTAAATGGTTTTCCACTCTCACTCAACACAAATGCGGGTTCACTTCCTCTAATTCATCCTTCCCAATTCCTAATCTATTAGCGTAATTAGTACTTAAAGTGTATAACCCGAACGCGTAGTAAGACGCGGTGCTAAATATTATTATTATTCTACTTATTATCGATTGCTTTTGAAAAGATATGAATATATCAAACTTCTTTTTTGAAATTTAAATATAGATTTTAAAAATTAATCTTAATTTGGCTCAATGAGATACTGTGGTATATTGTTACAGAGAGTCTTAAATCCAAGTAAAATATATTTTGGTAAACGCTGAACAAACAAGTGTATATCCAGTTTCAAAACTATGAAGATTGCGTTGTAAAATAATAATTTACCCTGTTTTATATATTTATTCAAAGGGGGTGATAGTTGAAATGTAAGGTGCAGCATAAAAATGACTAAACCAAAGGTCTTAGCTTTCATTCCACTCTCATGTTATTTCAAGGATATAACATACAATTTATAGCTTTTAAAGACTATTTGATCTTTAAATTATACTACTTCCTCGTTCTACAGTTCAATTAAATAAAAACCGGCAATACCTACCAAAAATAACTCTTTGAATTCTTAAATTGCTCCAGAATACTGTGTACGACCAATACGTCCCGACTTACGTCATCTTGTAAAGAGGATTTATGTTCTGGAAGGAAACGTCACTGATCCGTATCGAAATGACAAAGAAAGGAAGAAATCTCGCGTTTCATCCCTCCCTCGTTCCGACGCGTGGCGAACTCCCCCTCGTCCCATTCATTACCCACCGCGCAATGAAAAACACTTGTGATGATGGCGGTGTTAACTATGTCTCGACTTGTAAAACACTTCCCAACGAAACAAAAGACACGAGGAAGAGAAAAGAGAAGGGAAAAAACACTCTGAATTGCCTCCCAAACGACGGTAATAACACTTAACAGCAGGAAAGAGAAGATTTTTATCACGGAATGTGTCTTTTTTTTTTAGCTCTGTGTTGTTTTCAGCAAGGGATGGGAGTGTTTTGGGTTGGATCCTCGCGACAACCATCAGGCTCACAGGGGTTTGTGTCCCGTCTTGTCTTTCACTACCATTGCACTTGGTCGTGGTTGACGACAACCATCAGGCTCACAGGGGTTTGTGTCGCGACTTGTCTTTCACTACCATTGCACTTGGTCGCGGTTGACGACAACCATCAGACGCACAGGGGTTTGTGTCGCGACTTGTCTTTCACTACCATTGCACTTGGTCGCGGTTGACGACAACCATCAGGCGCACAGGGGTTTGTGTCGCGACTTGTCTTTCACTACCATTGCACTTGGTCGCGGTTGACGAGAACCATCAGGCTCACAGGGGTTTGTGTCACGACATGTCTTTCACTACCATTGCACTTGGTCGTGGTTGACGACAACCATCAGGCTCACAGGGGTTTGTGTCGCGACATGTCTTTCACTACCATTGCACTGTGTCGCGGTTGACGACAACCATCAGACGCACAGGGGTTTGTGTCCCGTCTTGTCTTTCACTACCATTGCACTTGGTCGCGGTTGACGACAACCATCAGACACACAGGGGTTTGTGTCGCGACTTGTCTTTCACTACCATTGCACTTGGTCGCGGTTGACGACAACCATCAGGCGCACAGGGGTTTGTGTCGCGACTAGTCTTTCACTACCATTGCACTTGGTCGCGGTTGACGAGAACCATCAGGCTCACAGGGGTTTGTGTCGCGACATGTCTTTCACTACCATTGCACTTGGTCGTGGTTGACGACAACCATCAGGTGCACAGGGGTTTGTGTCGCGACTTGTCTTTCACTATCATTGCACTTGGTCGTGGTTGACGACAACCATCAGGTGCACAGGGGTTTGTGTCGCGACTTGTCTTTCACTACCATTGCACTTGGTCGCGGTTGACGAGAACCATCAGGCTCACAGGGGTTTGTGTCCCGTCTTGTCTTTCACTACCATTGCACTTGGTCGCGGTTGACAACCATCAGGCGCACAGGGGTTTGTGTCGCGACTTGTCTTTCACTACCATTGCACTTGGTCACGGTTGACTACAACCATCAGACGCACAGGGGTTTGTGTCCCGTCTTGTCTTTCACTACCATTGCACTTGGTCGCGGTTGACAACCATCAGGCGCACAGGGGTTTGTGTCGCGACATGTCTTTCACTACCATTGCACTTGGTCGCGGTTGACGACAACCATCAGACGCACAGGGGTTTGTGTCCCGTCTTGTCTTTCACTACCATTGCACTTGGTCATGGTTGACGAGAACCATCAGGCTCACAGGCGTTTGTGTCCCGTCTTGTATTTCCCTACCATTGCACTTGGTCACGGTTGACTACAACCATCAGGCTCACAGGGGTTTGTGTCGCGACTTGTCTTTCACTACCATTGCACTTGGTCGCGGTTGACGACAACCATCAGGCTCACAGGGGTTTGTGTCCCGTCTTGTATTTCCCTACCATTGCACTTGGTCGCGGTTGACGACAACCATCAGACGCACAGGGGTTTGTGTCCCGTCTTGTCTTTCACTACCATTGCACTTGGTCGCGGTTGAAAGGGAGGTCTGGGTTAGATCCCGGTTCGGTGAAAAGGAGGGCACCTCTCCGAATGTGATATTTACTGTACTCCTCTTCTCCCCCGTTTGATGCGGGTGCATACCCTATTAATTCATACCTACTTGATTTAAGTGGTTTTACCTACAACAGGGCTCGCATGGTCTAACGTGTCGCTCTCACGCTATGCTTAATTACCGCTGAAAAGGAGATTGGGGCTCAAATCCTGGTAGTGTGTTACTGAGGGTGTTTTTCCTTATATAGTTTTACACTCTCCCTCCACACAAAAATGGGAATATTTCTTTTAAAATTCTACCTTCTGCACCACATTTACACTAGCGTAATTAATGTAGCCTATCCATATAGCCGCCTCCTCCCAAAAAAAGAAGGAAAAACATGTAGTTTTTTCCTTAGCCTTCTCCACATTACTCATCCAGGCTAACCGCAAAGCTGGTAGTAGAAATAAAGATGGTGGAATCTAGAAGAAATGTACCCAGATTTGTGTGGAGGAATAGTGGGAAATAATATAGAAGGAACTACCCTTAATACACCCAACCGGAAATCAAACACCTGCCTCCACATCACTGGCAAACCAGAAGAGACGAAAATGACACCTTAGATCACGTGCACATTGCTGCTGGTCCTAACTTTATTAAACACGTCAAATATCATAATTTTATTTTACATCCATTACTGTTTCTACCATGTGGCCTGGGTCAGTTTTTTATTCAAGCCATATTTTTTCCACTAGCGGCTTGCTAGACCTGTCTTGCCTTCATATCTATCTTAAGATTAGGACAGGCACAACATCCAGTCCCCGCCCGTCAATTTATTAATGCGAAAGGGTAAACCCCCATTTTACCAATGATACATTTTTCGGCCACACCAGGAATAGAGCCCGGGACCATTGGCTCAATAATCAGACACTCTGTCGAGTGAGCTATTATGTCGGATAAATATAGCTATATTTAAAGTTGACGGTAATGAGAGTCCACGAAAGAAATCAAGGATAGCACAGATGGCCATCTGCTCGTTTAAATGCACCTTCAAATAATGGCTGTCTTCATTTGTCCTTGCCCCCCCCCTACCCACCTCACAAAAATGTCCGCAGTCTCGTACTGAATGAAAATAAAACAAAATTAAACGAGGCGTTCGTTCAACTTGTGTGATTGTCTATATTTGGATGACTATTTGGTACAAAGGATCAATAACCATTGATTCCATACACGAAAACAAATTCGGACAATTGATGCCAGTGTAAATTTATCCATGTACGTGTTAGGGTTAAATAGTTTGACACCTTATCTGTAGCAACAAAGGAACACAGTTGCACGTTGGATAAAATTCTCAAATAAATGGGGTTTGATTGGGATGGTCAAATTATCTTCAGTTAAGAATTTCTCCAACATCAAGCCAAACAAGTCGGCATGACGAGACGCTTTCTGATATATTTTATGTGCGTAGGTAAACTGTTTAGTTTATCAGGTTTATATCACCGTTCATAGAGCTTAGTTGGTTAAACAATTGATTACATTTCATCTCTGCTGGAGGAGATTAACTATTTATTTGGGCGTATTTAACGTAAACTTTCTAATAAAATAAAAATTATGTATAAAAACTTAACCAACTAACGTCCTTAAGGTGGCAGTGTGGGGTACACGAGTTAAGGTCCGTGATTTTGAATTTTTTACATCAACACTTTTTATGGTCAAAATAAATAAAATAGTGTTCTGGTAGAAACAAAAAGTTAAGTTTTCTTCACATGGCGATATTTAAAAATATATATATATATTTAGCACCACGTCCTACAACCCGTACTAATTACGCTAATGGATTAGGAATTGGGTAGGTTGAATTTAGAGGAAGCGAGCCCGCATTTGCGTGGAGGGAGAGTGGAAAACCATTTAGGAACCCCCCCTCCCCAGTTATGCTCATGACAGGTGTTCAACAACTGTTGATATCATCATGTGAAGAATATTATTATTATTAGCACCGCGTCTTACTACCCGTTCGGGTTATACGCTTTAAGTACTAATTACAATAATGGGTAAGGAATTGGTAAGGTTTAATCAGAGGAAGTGAACCCGCATTTGCGTGGAAGNCCAGTTCACCCGACCGAGATTCGAACCTCGATCTCCCCATCCTCAGCAGTAGAGCTCAACACGACAAGCGCATTAGCCAACTACGCCACCGAAGCGGGTTAAAAATGTAACTGAATCTGAATCTATGTATTTATACTCAGTCGTGTCATATGCGCTCTGAACCTGTCACTTTTAACATGATATTGGGTACATTTTGAAAGTTTTAACATAATTTTTCACTTTTGTTAATATTGGTTTCTATATAAAAAATAAATTAAGATATTCCTATCGCAAATTGACTCCTGTCTTTTATTTAGATGTTTGGTGTTGTTATGGTGTATATCACAATCATATAAAGCCACATGGCTGACTCACTCCCTGACATTAATGTTTACCCACTTCCAGATGAGCAAGAAACTTGAAATTTGGCATATTTATAACCTCTAGCCTGTAACCGACAAGACAATTCAAAAAAGTACAACAACAAAAAATTCAACCCCAAAAAAGTTTAAAAATAGCGGAGCAAATTTAAAGTCGGTGCGGACCTTTTTTTGAAGGTCTCTTGTGGCTAAACGGTAGGAACTATTAAAAAAAATTATCTGGAATTACTTTATTTTACATCCAATTGCAAAGAAAACCCATTGGGCTTATTATCAGATCGTTGCAGATTGTTTGTAACCGAACCACCTACCAGAGTCTGTGTCCACTCGAACCTTGCGATGTAGCACATTTAGCACACCAGTAATAACACCCTACGTGCAGCGATATATCATTGTCCAACAAGATATATAAAATGTACCTTTCAATGGCACCAACACAGCGGCATAAACTTAAAACCCAGGTGAAAAATTACACGCTTGAGGGATTACACAACCAACAGTAATTATTATTATTATTATTATTATTATTATTATTATTATTATTATTATTATTATTATTATTATTATTTAGCACCGCGTCTTACTACCCGTTCGGGTTATACGCTTAAGTACTAATTACACTAATGGCTTAGGAATTGGAAAAGTTAAATTTTAGAGGAAGTGAACCCGCATTTGCGTGTGGAGGGATAGTGAAAAATCATTTAGGAAAAACCATCCCCAGTTCACCCGACCGAGATTCGAGCCTCGGATCTCCCCGTCCTTGGTGGTTTAGCTCAACACGACTAGCGCGCTAGATAACTACGCCACCGAGGCAGATAACAGTAATTACATCTATATACATTATACTCGACATACTTGGGTGGGAGAATGGTTTAAGGCGTTAATCTCGCAATAGACTGAAATGTCGATGACGGGAATATCGGATTTAAAATCTCAATCTGGTGTATTGAGGGGAGCTTTCCCTAAATGGTTGTCTACTCTCACCTGTATGCAAATGCAGGTACACTTCTTCTAAATACAAACTTTCTAATCCCTGACACAACAGCGTGATTATTACAAGCGTATAACCCGAACGGATAGTGAAAAACACACACACAAAAACTAATTATACCTGCATCGGTGGTCGTATGGTCTTACGCGTCACTCTCATGTTAAGACTAGATTATCGGTGACGAGGTTATCAGAGTTTGAATCCCAGTGGGGTGTGTTTTTCATTTAATGGTTTCTCAGTCTCTTCCCACGCAAAAGCGGTTAAAATTCCTCCAGCATTCCACCATCCTCATTCCATTCTCGTTAGTGTAATTAAGAGCGTGATCACATGTCCATCAACTCTGTGATACAGTCGGCTAGAAATCGCAAGTTTACACTAACACTACTTCACGTGGATCATTTCTGATTAAACATTAATGGAGATAAAGGGTTTTTAGAGATTTCTAATACTGAACATTGTCGAAATATTAAGGTGGGACGGAAGGGTACGCGATAAAAGGAAAGTGTTTTTGAAGTTTCTATGACAAAACCTTTTTTTGTCCAAAAGAAATAAAATATCGCTCCAGTATGAACATATAGTTTAATTTTCTTCACATGTTGATACCAACAGTCGTTGACTATCTGTCACGAGTATGGTGGCATTATCTAACAAACTTTTTAAATGGTGAGAAAGAATTCTCATTAAATTCTAGAACGTCCTTGGCAGATATTCAAGAAATTTTTGAGGTCATCGTGTGAAGAAAATTACGATGAATTGAACGTTAAAACTTTGTGCTTCATACATGACCAATAATTTGTGAACTACTTTTGTTCGAATCTCAGTGAAAATAGCAGGGAGTTTGGTGTAAGCCCAGTCTCAGGCTCTTGACCCCAAATTGTGTAGAAATCGAGTAACAAAACACAATTAATCAATGTTGTAAAAATAATTAGGGCTATTTATTACTTTAGAATCAAAGTTAACCGTTTTAAACGGATGTTTGAATAAAGTTGTGGCACACGTTATTTTGTGTCAAGATTCTTGTAGGCTTGAAATATTTCCTTTTCCTAAGAGTGGGTACTAATGAAATTTTATGTCACCACGTTCGGGTGACACTATTTTAATATTGTATTTTATTACGGGGTTTTATTTTTTATTTTGGGCTTTTCATTGTTGAGTTTTATATTAAAACGTAAGTTTGGATGATTTGTTTCATTTATTGTTGCTATAAGTCTGAATAATAATTGGAATCAGCGATTAGATATTATAACTGCTGCTGATTCCCTTTATAGGGAACTGTGCTGACTAAATGTATTGATCATGATTGAGCCTAGATTGTGCCCGGCTGATTAATATTCGGTGATTTTAATTTTTTTTTTTAATATGTATTCATATGACGGACAAACACCCGGCCGGCTCGGTAACCACTAAGCTAGCCAAGGAATCCTACGCTTGCCAAAAAGTATATATTTACGAAATCTTGGCTTCTAGAAAATTCCTTGAGTAACGGGATGCATCCGTCTTTGTGGTCCTCCCTTATCTTCTGAGAAGATTTGGCCTGGGTGGCTGAGAGAGAGAAGGATGCAGCGAAACGTTGACATTTACCGCTAAAGACAGTGTTAAATAAGTGAATTTGTAATATTAGCACGTTAGATCAGATCTTATTATATCTATAAATTAATCAAAAAGGATGTTTAAAATATAAACAAGCTGTTACGCATATTCACCCTTTTTTAAAAGTATTACTAGCACGTATTGCTACGCGTTACATTAATATAATAATATAGTGTGTACCACACTATCATAATAGTGTTTTGTTGCAAAGTGTTCATCAGTATCGCATACACAAAGTAATAAACAGACGGGAACTTACAAAACCCAAAACTGCCGTAGTTGCTTTGCCGGAAGCCAAGTGAGAAGCCTCTAAAGAAGGAAAGGCGTTGTAATATAACTTGGCAAGTTTTATAGCAACGTCGCACTGTAGAAAGCTTAACGACTCGTTAAACGATCGGTTAATTTATTCCAGTCCTTAGCCTCTGGGGGCTGCTGAGGGCTCCCAGGCGCGAGGCCCGTATTTTTATGGTGCAATCGTAATATTTTAGCACTTTATTAACTGGCGGTGCATGCATCAAGGTATGTGGGATTGAACGCAAGATAGGGCTACGGTCAACACACAGATGTTTGAGAGATTGCACGCAAGATAGGGCTACGGTCAACACACAGATGTTTGAGAGATTGCACGCAAGATAGGGCTACGGTCAATACACAGAGGTTTGAGGAATTGCACGCAAGATAGGGCTACGGTAAACACAGAGAATCTTAAGGTGATGGGCCCTTTTCATTTGGCGTGAAAATGCAGTCTCATGAGAACAAACACTTATCTCCAAGAATGTTTATTGTTTTGCAATTTTCTTTTCGGAAACGGTTTGTTCAAGAATAGATACATGTTTATTAAACTATACTTTTAATATAAACATCTCCTCTATAATTTTAACAGTGATCAAATATCGATAACATTTACTTTATTCAATAGAAAACTGCCGGCTTCATAAAAAATAAGAAAATGTAACAATTAATAAACATTGATACATTATCTTAGAAGGGGTGTTGAAAATATTAAAATAAAAATTTCACTCGTTCTCGAGAAAGCTGATATTTCCAAACGTAGAATTTCTCCGCAAGACCCGTCCGATAGCTAGCGCCATATACAGTTTCCGTGATCCATCTGTTCTTGTTGGCGCGGAAGGATACTTTGGTCGGTTGTGAAGCCACGTCATGCCTTTCACCCTCCCGCCCACCATCCCACAAAATAGGTTTTAGACTTGCACTCGACAGGGCCAAAGGCCTTGAGGGGTTGCACGCATGGAGGGGAGTATAGTAGGGCTAGTAGCTGACATTCTTATTATGGGAATACTATTTTTTTCACTCGCATCTTACTAATTGTCCTGTTCGGGTTAAATGCGTTTTAAAAACTGCATTAACTTTATAGGGTTGAAGAAAAAAAATCTAGAGAAAATGTACGTGCATTGTATGAAGGAAGAGTGGGCAACTATTTTAGTAAATAAGCCTTAGAACACCCAGAAANATATATATATATATATATATATATATATATATATATATAGGTAAACTTGACATACTATCCACGTATCCACGTACTCCCCTATAAGGTTATGGTGATAATAGAACCTTGTTAGATAAACCAGAAACTGATTTCTCCCCACTAGTCAGTCAGTCCCCCCCCCCACCCCAACCCCTCACCGTCAACCCGACAAGAATACTCGTGTTACTTCTTAGATGTTAATTTCCCTCATCCTAAACCTAGAATGTTTAAGCCACCGGTAGCCCCAGCACTGATATTAAATCCGTTAATAAACCCTTTGGCCTCCACCGTGGTTCGGATTCCACGTTAAACTGTAGGTCCTCCATTTGATCTCAATAATCACCCTACCATTAAACATTAGCGTAAGTGCGTATAACCCGAACGGGTAGTAAGACGCGGTGCTAATAATAATAATAATAATAAACCTTGTGTTCTGTGTTGAGCGTACTAGTGGCATTGTACTTGTGTTTGCTCCCAAGTAACGGAGCTGTAAAATATCTCGGCACCAGTAAGTCATTTGGTGGGCCCGTTTATTACCGTTTCCAATCGTAATATGGTAGCTTTGCACTTACATGACAGCGAAGAGGGGGAGGAGGGAGGGGGAGACTGGAGGAGAATTCTCTCAGATGGAATACTATAAACTTTTAAGAACCAACATAAAGAACATTAAAACGAAACAAAAAAAATCTACATTTTTTTTATTTCCCCCCTACAAGACGAAGGAAAAATAAGTGTGTTCCAAGTTTACCGTCTTCATCTTTCCCCTCTTGCTCTGGCGGATGGTCACTGTGACCAAAGAAAACCGTGGTGGTGGTGGTTTATCGACTCCAAGCCATGTCTCCAGCCCACGTCACATCACTGATGCGCATGCTCAGTAGGACACCGCACGGAAACGTTCCTATTACCACCGATATTACCATATTTGTAACATTTCCTTCCCCTCCCCTCTCTTTACATTTCAAGAGACAAAAACCTTGTCCTTATGAATATAAATGACTTTTAATAAATTTGTCGGGGGGAGCCCCATGTTTGAAATATCATGTCCTTGAAGCAGGTATACAAACAGAAAGGTACAGGATGCGGCGTTCGTGTCCTGCTCCTGATCCTGCGATGTCCTCTAGTTGTCGACATGGCTGATAGCCTAATGCCATGGCTACTTATTGGAAGTGCACAAGGTAGGTGCATCAAAAGCGCACCATTGCTAATTATTGTCTTTGAGCCCCATATGGCAGCACCGCTTGCTAATTATTGTCTTTGGGCCTCATATGGTAGCACCCCTTGCTAATTATTGTCTTTGAGCCCCATATGGCAAGACCACTTGCTAATTATTGTCTTTGAGCCCCATATGGCAGCACCACTTGCTAATTATTGTATTTGCACCACTTGCTAATTATTGTCTTTGAGCCCCATATGGCAGCACCGCTTGCTAATTATTGTCTTTGAGCCACATATGGCAGCACCACTTGCTAATTATTGTATTTGCACCACTTGCTAATTATTGTCTTTGAGCCCCATAAGGCAACACTACTTGTTAATTATCTAAACCTCATTTCCTCAACAGTTATTAGCTATACACGTGGTAGTGGCAGTGACTAATAAAGGCAGCCAGAAATGTACACCTTTCAGAAATTACAAGTATCGTGATTTTAATTACCCTCATAAGAAATCTGTGATACAGATTTTTACTACTCGAGAAGAATTAATCGACCTCGGCTGGGTCTGAGCTCAGGAACACTGGGCCCTATAATTGAGTTATATGATGGCAGGTGTAAATTTAGTGGTTTAGGTTCTTAAAACTGCTTTTATTAAAGTATATCTGTGGCCTGAGAGCCGTAGTTTGTCCAGGGCTTCAATAACGTCCCGTTCATTCCGGATGTGGATATAAGAGCCCACTAAACCTCACTTGGTCACTACAATCCAATTTTCATAGGAAGGGCCTTTAAAAAAATTCAATCTTTTTTACTGCCCCCATTGATAACATTTTACTGTATCATCAGAGTTATATATATATATATATATATATTAGCACCGCGTCTTACTACCCGTTCGGGTTATACGCTTTAAGTACTAATTACTCTAATGGATTAGGAATTGGGAAGGTCGAATTAGAGGAAGTGAACCCGCATTTGCGTGGAGGGAGAGTGGAAACACGTTTAGGAAAAACAACCCTCAGTTCACCCGACCGAGATTCGAACCTCGATCTTCCCGTCCTCAGTAGTCGAGCTCAACACGACAAGCGCGTTAGCCAACTACGCCACCGCGGCGGGTTATCATAAGAGTTATTTGAATACGTGCGAGCAGATCTACTAACTTTTCTAGCTGTCTTACTGTGAGAATTGGACCTGTCTGTTGGTAGATATTAGTTCAACATTTTGTGGCGAGGCAATGAGACGCCCTTCGCTAGCTCAAAGCTGTCCATCCCCTTACCTTTCCCCAGATGCAACCAGAATAACGATGCAAAGCCGTCCGGAACATACTTAATATTATTAGCACCACGTCTTACTACCCGTTCGGGTTATACGCACTTACGCCAATGTTTAATGGTAGGGTGATTTTGAGATCAAACGGAGGACCTACAGTTTAACGTGGGATCCGAACCACGGTGGAGGCCTGGCATTCCTCACGTTCACAAGATGTGATTAATACACGTCTTGTCAGAGGTGAAGGAAGGGTTTGACAATCAAATAAATCTGTGCCGGGACCGAGGATTGAACCCCGGAATCCAGCACAGAGGTCTGACACCTTACCCCTAGACCACCAGGTCACCCGGAACATACTTGAAGTTCGCTGAGTTGCCGGCAGCTTTTACTGCAAGCTACGATCACAACCACGTGGTTGATGTTAAAACAGTTGACATGTGGAGTATGTGGAATTTAAATTGTCTGTTAAAACAATTCCAGGATAGTGAGAACAATAATAATAAATACTTGCTCCGGTGGCCACATGGTCTAAGGCATCACTCTCGTATTATTCTAGACTGCCAATGACAAGGAGATCAACGTTCGAGTCCCAGTCGGGTATAGACTACTAAGGGTGGTTTTTTCCTAAATCTTTTTCCATTTTATTTACACAAAAATGCGGGTACGCTTTGTTTAGATTCAACATTCCTCATCCCTAACTCATTAGCGTAATTAGTAGGCCTACATATGCGTATAACCTGAACAGGTAGTAAGACACTGTGATAAACAAATAAATAATAGCTATAAGAATAAAAATATATCAAATTAGTGAAACGAACCAAAGACCCACGGTTCAGCCTAGCCCTCCCTGTCCCTCCCCACCTCCCCCTCAATTTACTCCCACACATGGTCATGTTATCTAAGTGTCAGTATCACAATAGTATTTATTATCAGTGATGTAAAGGTTCAGGTTCGAATCTCAGATGTGTCGGGGATGGTTTTCCTCGCGTGATTTAAGGTGACCGCCTCGGTCAGCGATAAAGTATCAATCGCTGTCGGGTCATACGGCTTAAAATATAATGCTCTGTGTTTTTCTTGACATTTCTTCAAATAAATGCGGGTGCATTTCCTCTTAACTACTCTCTCAATCCCTACCTCTTATATTAAGTCGTTAAAACTAATACTAATGATAGTATACTATCACCTACTTCTGTGGCCGCATGGTCTAAGGCACCACTCTCGCAGACCGCTGATGAAGGGAGATCGAGGTTTGAATCTCGGTTGGGTGTACCTTGAGTGTTTTTTTACATAATGGTGTTCTATTCTCCCTCCACGCAAATACGGATACACTTTTTCTTAATATAATCTTCCCAATCCGTAAAACCACTAGCGTAATTAGTGTAGTAAGACGCGGCGCTAAGAAAATAAATGTCTGTCTATCTATATACACTATCGTAGCTGACCTGACGGTCTGGTGGTAAGGTGTCAGACTTCTGTGCTGGTGGCCAGAGTTCAATCCTCGGTCCCGGCACTGATTTATCTGATTACCAAACCCTTCCTTCACCTCTGACAAGACATCTTGTGAATGTGGGGAATGCCAGGCCACCACCGTGGTTCGGATTCCACGTTAAACTGTAGGTCCTCCATTTCATCTCACAATCACCCTACCATTACACATTAGTGTAAGTGTGTATAACCCGAACGGGTAGTAAGACGCGGTGCTAAGAAAATAAATGTCTATCTATATACACTATCTTGTCCCCCTCCCCAACCAGAGGCCCATTTGAAGTCAATGACCAAAACAAACATAAAACCCTTCAGTTGTGTCAACTCGCGTAGTTTATTGCGACCTTCGCCGACTTTCTCTTAGAATATGGTTGCTTGCTCAGTGGTTGCCGCTCTCGTAAGAAGCTTCAAGAAATAACACCTTTCATTACTGAGCATTAACTATTTTTATGGTTGAAAAAAAGTTGTCGATGACAAACCTCAAGAAATTAAGGTGGCCAACTATCTATACAAATAAAGGCGATATGAAAGTAATAAATAAACCACGGAGTACAAATGTTTGTCTGTGATATTTCCTCTAATAAAATTTACTTTATCTATTCATAATTTACATAAATTTGAAGATAAAACTATAAGGAATGTGAATTGGTGTACGTGGAACGTTCATTAATTTTAATGAATATACGAGTATTTGATAGTAACCATATGGAGCTATACATTTGACAGCTTCTCTTAGAGCACAATTATCATTATTTTATTTTTAATGTGTGCCTAAAATTATATTCTATCTTAATGAATATTTATACTTCAATGTTCACAAAAGTTTAGTAAAAAAGAGAGTACTACAATCATCATCATTATTATTATTATTATTAGCACCGCGTCTTACTACCCGTTCGGGTTATACGCACTTACGCTAATGTGTAAATGGTAGGGTGATTGTGAGATGAAATGGAGGACCTATAGTTTAACGTGGAATCCGAACCACGGTGGAGGCCGGACATTCCCCACATTCACAAGATGTCTTGTCAGAGGTGAAGGAAGGGTTTGGTGATCATATAAATCTGTTCCGGGACCGAGGAAGGAACCCCGGCCGCCAGCACAGAAGTCTTGACACCTTACCCCTAGACCACCAGGTCACCTCCTATGTTATTTGTGTATGTGTCTTATCTGATATGTATTGTTTACCTCATCACATTAAAAAAATATAATATTCCTTAGGTATAACCTTATTTCCCCTCGATAAGACGGACTTTTCATAACTTGGACGGACAATTGACTGTACAAACCAATACCTCCAAAATATATTCCCTTCCCGAGGTGCAAGCAAGGTGTTGTAAACTATCCAGCCGCTACTGAATGTCTGCGCCTAGGAATATAGTGTTGATAACACTAAGTACGGCTATAGAAACGAACTCGCTTTGATCGTTGGGGGCTCCGCCCCCAAGTGCCTGGTGTTTTTTTTTTGTTTTTTTTGCAAGTGGATGTAAAATAATTTAATTCCAGAGCCGTTTTTTGATATGTCTTACCGTTTATCCACAAGAGACCTCAAAAGAAAGGTCCGCACAGACTTTAAAGTTGTTCTGACATTTTGAATTTTTTTCGGGGTTGAAAATTAATTTTTTTAATTTTTTGGAATTTTTCTCGTTGTTTACAGGTTAGGCGCTAGAAGTTTGCCAAATTTCAAGTTTTTAGCTCATCTTGAAGTGAGATAAACTTTAATGTCAGCCATGTAGCCTTATAGAAGTATAATTATTAACAGGGAATTTTATTCGAATAGCTCGTTGTTATAGTGTTTTTTAAGCACGACCATTTTGATTATGTTTTTACTTACTCGCATCCCTCTGGTAGAAAAAAATATTACTATCGTAAAGATAAATCAATCTAGAGATGTTGATGGATGTTGATCCACTGAAACACTGTGTCTCTATCTCAGCTTAGAGCCGAAACCGGTAACAATGTATGTTTCTGCTACAATGTATAATATTGCATTTCATAAATATTTTAGTTTTTAGTAAACGTCTCAATTTCAAGATAAAAGAGAGATAAGATGTGTGCTGTGCACTGTACCATTTATTTTTCAATATGTTTCGGTATTAGTGTATATTATTTCATTTAGGCTCTTTCGTGAAATGTTCCTGTCACATTTTCTATCATTTAGTTCTATATATCTTACGAGTTTTGGTTAAATATGTCCATTTTTGGCATATGAGCGAGAAAGTCTGTGTGTTTCACCGTTCCATATTTCTTTCTCGATATCCTTTGAACGTTTATACTCATCTAGATACAAAAATAAAGCTTATAATTTACAGTATAATTATTTTAATTCATTATAGATAGCCATAATGATGTAATCACAATATTATCATTTAGAGCCTAGGTATTTTGTGTCTAGCTCATTTCCGAAATAACTTAAGCCGGAACTTTTAATTACATTGAAACACAAAGATACCGACCCAGATATCGGAGTTCAAGGTGCCAATGTAGGCAACGCGAGTTAAGGTCTCTTTTTTTGCAGTTTTTATATCAAAACAGTGCTTTGACCAAAATAAATAAAATGTCTCCAGTAGAAACATAGTTTAGCTTTCTTCACATAGTATACAGTAGCCCCATGGCTTCTTTGGTGCTGACTGACAGCTCACAGCTGACAGATGACGGCTTTGAAACGTTATCAGACAAAATTATATATCCCTACGCGAACCATATGATCTGAAAATAACATTTGTTTAGCAGCTGTCACTTCTGACGGTCAAAATTTCGGTATTACACCTAAATGTTGACTTTCAGAAGTCAGCTGTGAGCTGTCAGTCAGAACCAAAGAAGCCATGGGGCTACTGTATATAATCTCAACAGTTGTCGAATATATGTCAAGGATGTCCTGGAATTTAATGACAACTTTCCCCCTTCATTTAAAAAATATGTCATCTAATGCCGCTTTGATCTTGACTGATATTCAACAACTGTTGACATCACCACGTGAAGAAAATTAAACTCTTTGTTTCTAATGGAGAAATATTTGATTTATTTTGACCAAAATTATGTTTTTCTATAAAAACTGCAAATACGCTGGTCCTTTCTCACCTTCCCTGCATCTCAACCTTAAGTACTCAAACGAGTAAAAGTATCGAAACAATGCGCATAAAAAATATTAGTCTCGATACTGTTTACGCATCCCTACCTGTGTCCTGTGTTTTATGACCGCCACGAAGAATGTAAAACGACCTGCGTGCCGGTGGCATGGACTTGCTGACACCCGCTTCGAGCCACTTGGGCCTGTCCAGTCGAATAAATCTCTCTCCAAGTTAAAAAAAAACCTTAACGACTTCATGGCCAGCCTCCTAGTCTAGTGGTCAGCATTCCTGACTACTAATCTAAAGGTCCCAGGGTTCGATTCCCTGTAGTCTTGTACTTCTGTGAATCTGTCTTGAGAAAGGTAGTCTCTGAATATCCTCAATTTTCCTCGGTGGAGTTCATGAAAAGTGAACTCTGCTTTTCGCTCAATTAAAATATCCAAATAATTAAATATCAGGAGAAGGGGATGCAGGCTATATATTTTAAAGAATCAAAAAGCCAAAGCTATCATTTATGATTTTTAGTGAGAATTACTCCATCTAGATATTATATTCTGAAAATTGAAAAATGACACCTGGACATAGGAATCGAATCAGGGACCTTTGGCTTAGTACGCCAATGCTCTAACGACTGAGCTATCCAGGAATTGTCCCCTACCCAGGGTCATTCTTCACTCAATTTTTTTTAAGGCAGAGTCTATGATGGCCGTGAGGAAATCGTCAACTACAAATGTGTGATAAGAGCATTGGCGTACTAAGCCAAAGGTCCCGGGTTCGGTTACCGTGTCCAGGTGTCATTTTTCAATTTTCAGAATATATATATGTTAAAGTTTTGATCAAAATATTGTCATATATGGTCTATAGCAGACTCAATGCTAGTGACATATTCAACCACAAAGCGCTCTAGTCGATGTGCAAGATTAAGGAAAAGGAACTGGAATGACGGGTTCTGCTTTTAGATTTGGAGTATGCGAGGCTGTAAACGTGTCATTTGTGGGGGTACCCCATAACCTAACGTAACTTAACCTAATCTAAAAAATGCGTTAACTAATCTAAATTTGTAATTTATATATTTGGCTATAAGATTTAAGAGGAAGATAATAACATGATTATTTAACCTCAGGACCCGTAACACAACGTTAATAAGAATGCATGTAAAGTGGATTCGGTGAAATTTCCGAACTTTGCACCACCAGAAGTTAGTCCCCCAATGAGTGGTCATGACTCTTACATAAACATCACACATGAGTACCGTGAGTTTTGTTATTGACAAATTAATTATTGATACTATAGTAACTATTAAACTATACAGTCATTTCTATTCTGGTTGGAATATAGCACTGTAAATTAATAATAATCAATACTATAATAATACTGGACATTATATAATTATATACTATTTAATTGTAATTGCATTTTATTTAGTCCGATGTCTGAAGATAAGATAGCAATAATATTAGTATAGTAAAAATAATGTTACACTATATATATATTTGCATTTTTCTCATTATTGTCAATAGAAAAATTAATGTTTGTTTTTCTATCAAAAGTCAACAGCACCATCTGCAGTTTGCCAAAAACAAGGCCGTAGCCAGCCAATAATTTCAGGGGGGGGGGGGGGTTGGTGGGTAGGCCCNTGTTCGGCACATCCTCTAATTGCCGAAGGCTAAAAAAAATTATCAATGATAAACCGTTCTAAAAGCTATCTGAAGCGTTTTTATGGCAATATAACAACGTAACTACCAAGACTAGGAAAAATTATAAATATTAAACAACTCTAGAACTTATCTAAAGTGCTTTTATGGCACCATAACCCCCTAACTGCCAAAGGCTGGAAACAATTTTAAATACTAAACACCTCTACAATCTCTCTGAAGTGTTTTTTTTAACGGTAATTTGTACTTGTGCATTAATTTTGACATTGTTTGAAACATAAATAAGGCCATACATATTTTGTTAAATTTCGGGGGAGGGAGGGTTGAACCCCCGTCCCCCCGATTACGGCCTTGCCCAAAAGCAAAGGTTGCGTTAATTTTTTAAGTACGGGCTCTCAGAATCCACGTAATACCAGGCTACCAGCGCCCTTCGATTAGGGAATTTCTAAAATAGTTTGGGATAAATTTATACGAAAAATCATGAAAATATTGAAACACAATATTATCACAAAATAAATATTACAAGTCAAAGTGATTTATTTGCCAGGCAGGTGAGGGCCCCTAACCTCGGGGGGGCCCCTGTGCGTGGTACACTTGGCAAATGCCTTGATCCGGGCCTGCTACCGGTTTAAAACCAGGAATCTCTCTAGCCGATCAACCCTGGTGACACACGCTTAGGAAAAACAAACTATTTCATGGAGATGCTACCAAGTAGCGAGTTCACAGACGAGGATTCTGTATTTGGTGCAACAACCGCGATACGTCACAACGCTGAGGCCTAGATCACGCTGTTATATGCTAATCTATTTATCAGGAAGAAACTTTAAAGCACAAATATATTTTATTGCATTCAACATTGTACTATCTTCTTAGTTTTAGTTGTTTATTAATTATTATTATTATTATTATTATTAGCACCACATCTTACTACCCGTTCGACGTATACGCATTTACGCTAATGTGTAATGGTAGGGTGATTTTGAGATGAAATTAAGGACCTACAGTTTAACGTGGGATCCGAACCACGGTCAAAGGCCTGACATTCCCCACATTCACAAGTTATGATTAATACATGTCTTGTCAGAGGTGAAGGAAGGGTGTGGTAATCAGATAAATCTGTACCAGGACCGAAGATTTAACCCCGGACCACCAACACAGAAGTCCTACACCTTGCCCCTAGACCACCAGGTCACCCTTTATTAGTGTTAATTTAATATATCAAAGTGAGACAGTTTCAGATCAAGTAGCTTTACGTATTAATACTTGAAAACAGATCTAATAACTTTTATAAAAAAAACACCTTGGTGGCGTAGTTAGTTAACGCACTAGTTTCCTGTTGAGATAGACTAGATCGAGGCTCGAACCTCGTTCGGAGGTGGTTTTCCCTAAATGGTTTTCCACTTTCCTTCCACGCAAATGTGTATTCACTTCCCCCATATTCAACCTTCTCAATTCCTAACCCATCAGCGTGATTAGTACTTAAGCGTACAACCCGAATGGGTAGTAAGACACCATGCCATTTTTTTTATAAATGTCAGAATGTACAGTACGTGATCCATGTCTTACTACCCGCCCGGACTATCTGCACACCTGCACTGATAGGGGAGGGATTAGGAAGGTACAAATGGAGGGAAATGTACCCGAATGCGTGGTGGTAAAATGGAGGGAGGGTATGATTCGAGCCCTAACCTCCATTACCGATAAACCAGCCAAGACGAGACTGAAGCCTTGATCCATATGCCCATCTAGGCAAGTAGTCATTATTTTTACGTGGTGCAAAAGTTCCCGCCGTTGAAAGAGATCAATAGGTACGACGACATCACAGCAAACAAATATATACACATGCTGAAGAAGGAGGCAGAATACAGGGCACATTGGTGGTCTAAGTTTACTGCCCAAAGGAATGGACCTGTCGTAAGACAGAACACATAACAATACTAAATTTACTACAGTTTGTTTTCATAGTGTACCCATTATTTGAAAACTGGAAGCCCATGTTGCCCAGTGGTGGAAAAAGAATATTCCAAATTATCTTTACATTATTATTACTATTAGCACCGCGTCTTACTACCCGTTCGGGTTATACGCACTTACGCTAATGTGTAATGGTAGGGTGATTGTG
>CABFVX010008366.1:13239-24677 GCA_902151425.1 Timema shepardi | reverse complement strand
CGTCAATTGATCTTCTGCCGTTCGATTTAACCGACAGGTGTGGACTATTTGTGAATTCTGTGTACGTCGACCAATATTTCCTCCTCGTTCACGAAGACGTGGCATTGTTCTTTAATAAACACACAACACCTAAATGTAAACAACTTATATTTGAATTTTATGGATTACATGTTTTGTTTTTTTCGATGAGACGTTTAACACTCCGTAAATTTTATAAAATCATCGACACAAATAAGCACTTAAAATAAAAATTTGCAGGTTAGTTTGATTGTAATTGAATACGCATGTAGATAATTTAAAATTATGGAAGATCATGTAAGATATTCACTTCAACACAGCATCTTACACATTTTCCCAATGTATGTATGTGAGTACACTTGATGAAAAATACACTCAATATTCACGCGATTGTGATACATAGAATATCGAAACACATCGAATGTTAAAACAACGCCAAGCCACGACGCAAGAGACTTGCGCATGTATTGATGCGTACGTCAAATACCACAGAATTCGAAATCAATGCCACCTATGGTACACAAACATAACTATGAATTATTATCAGAAGTTAAATTATGCGTACGTCAAATACCACAGAATTCGATATCAAGGCCACCTATTGTACACAAACATAACTATGAATTATTCTCAGAAGTTCAATTATTCACTATTCAGAAGGTTTTAACGTTCAATTATGCATATTATATTCATTATTATAAATATTGGGTGGTGGTGGTGGGGAGTGAAATTGTGAGGTTACATGTTCTGATTTGCAAAAAATCTTTAAAAAAATCCCCTCAAATAAATTCCCTAAAAAATAAAAATAAATCCTAGAACCCGATTTCAGAGCCACCTACCGGGTTCAATTGTGAATCAAAACCATCCATGGACCCACTCAAACACACAAAAAAAATTTCATCAAAATCGGTCTAACTGTTTAGGAGGAGTTCAGTGACATACACACGTACAGAAGAATTATATATAATAATATTATATATATTATATAATATCATATATAATATATATCATATAATATTATATATTATATAATATATATTATATAATATTATATATAATATATATTTTATATATATTATAAATATATATATATATATATATATATTAGCTTTTCGAACACTAAAGGTAAAGTATTGCGACCGTAAATATAATCTAACCCAAAATATTGATGGGTGTCGACGTCTCATAGCCCCCCGAACCCCTAAAAAGTGTGTTTGTGTATCTTTTTAACCCCAAAATAAAGAGTAGTTTAATAAAAAGCGAGAATATAAAAAAAAATTATCTCAAAATGGGCTCTAACTATTTTGATTAAAATTCGTATCTAGGCGTTGATTAAGATTAGAAATAATCTGGCTATTTTAATTTTCCCATGAAAATCACTTTTAGGATACTTTACAGAAGCTGAAATTACCGTATCTCAGCAGCTATTTGAGATACTACATAACTTTATGACGATACGGACCCGTGATGGGCACCAATTATGATGATATGGTTTTTATTGTACTGTGATGCCGCGTGATGGGCGCCAATTATGATAATATTGATTCATAATGAGATAGTGCCCTGTTGTTCGCGCACTAATTCTGATGATATTGGGATTTTATTGAGATGGTGACGCGTGTTCACGGTGCTGTGCACATATACAATTATATGATCTGAGTATATTTGATACTATAGTTATGAAATTAAAATACTTTTGATGTTGAACACGGTTTATTTAACTGATTACACCATCGGTACTTAATATATGATATTAAATTAAATAATATACGGATTATTTTACTAAGATATTACATGTTCCATATTCCGTGTACTATTGTTATTATTAGCACCGCGTCTAACTAACCGTTCGGTTTAAACGCACATACGCTAATGTGTAATGGTAGGGTGATTGGGAGATGAAATGGAGGACCTACAGTTTAAAGTGGGATCCAAACCACGGTGGAGGCCTGGCATTCCCCACATTCACAAGTTGTGATTAATACACGTCATGTCATAGGTGAAGGAAGGGTTTGGTAATCAGATAAATCTGTGCCGGGACCGAGGATTGAACCCCGGACCCCAGCATAGAAGTCCGTCACCTTACCCCTAGACCGCCAGGTCACCAATATTACGTGTACTGTGTAATGTTATATTCTATAATATATTTAATGTACTCTATGAATTTAAGTTATTGGCATTGTGTGTATATTACCGGCACTGTATGTATTTATTTTGCTGGCACTGTGTATATTCATACGCACAAGTGGCTTATATATGACCAACCCCTGCCTAATGGACCCTTTGTCAACAGTGTTAAAACCAACTAATATAAAGACACCTACCAATAGGTGTAGTGAAGGCTATCTTCCTATTGGGTAGAGGGACCTAGCGAGTCACAAGATTTTGCTAAATTCTACAGAGTTGATCATTTAAATAAAAGAAATATTTTGAAACGCAATACTCTGACATTATGTAAACCTCTTGTAACAATTAACTAACATTATTGGAAGTGTGATGGGAAAACCAGACAAGAAGTTTAACAATCATAAACATAGTTTGTTTTATTTAGGACAAAATAGAAGGTAAATACATAATTAGAGCAAAATATAACAATAAGGCGTGAAGCACTTCACTCAGATTTAAATAACTCTACTGAGATAAAGGAATTAATTGACATTACAATATCTGAAAATAAAAAAGGGAAACATATAGTTATATTCTGGTTGTCAGTTCAACAGTAATATTAATCGCCATCATGGAAATCTATGGTTCCTTCTATGGTTCCCTCGGTTATAGCATTAAGTGCAAGCAACGATACATTGCAACTATTAGCATACATCTAAATTTAGGCAATAAAAGATAAACATTTATGCGCCTTTGGATCTAAAGATATCAACATAACGGTGAACCAAAACAATATAAAGAATGAGACATAAGGCCAAGTTTCAACTCTAACACCTAAGTGCCCTGTGCTCTCAGTTAAATAGATAACTAAATAATCCAATATACACTAAATACGCACACTAGAAAGGACGGGCGGTAAGCCTGAGACGCCGAGTACGCCAAAGCGTGACCGAAAATATATACATGAAATTAAATATACATTATGTGTGTATAACAAAACGAAATAGTACAATTAGAATGAATTAAACCTCGTACAAAGAGAGAGAATGCAAGCGCATCCACATTGACTTGCGCGCAACATTTTATAATTCTAAGTTGAAATATTTATTAGTCCCAAACAATAATTTAGACAAGATATCCCCCATTACGCCAAAAATAGAATTTTGAATATTAAATAAATCACGGCCCCTAGTCGCCGTCCTCACCAAGCTAAGTCGGTGGTATAATAAGCGACTATTCAAAATCGCGATCACTATATATACATTATTGTATCCACAGAGATGGTGCAAGGGAAGGAGGGGGTAAGACGATAGATACAAACATAACAGCAAAGAATGCGTCTGGCAGCAGCTAGAATATTCCAGGTTGTCCTAGCGGCGGAAGTGATAGCTTCGTCTGGCCACGTAGAACCTCAATCGTTTCCGGCCGGCCGCAGATCGAGTCCCAAGCAGACAGTCGGTTGAAGGCTCCGTTCAGTCAGTTGTGCCAGTTGGAGAGTGAAGGTCAGAGCTCGTGCTTTGGTGTTGGAGTTTGTGTTGTAGCTCATCACGGGTGTCGGTGAGTGTTGACCCATTTGATATAACGTCAACTTGTAACTCGTTACAATTATTTCTAAAAGCGCGTGATTCTTCATGGATGAAGTATTAAAAGGATATTTTATATACAATACTTGAAAGAAAAATGCACTTCATCCATGAGTTTTTAAATATATGAGAGGGGTCCAAAACAGTATCATTACAACTTATCATTGTAAAATTGTAATACTATTAAAAATTACAAACTTTTATGTGAAATATATTTTTATAAGAGCAACAGTTTATGAGATATAGGCAAATATATTAATACAATGTTGTGAGCTTTAGTTGTAAAGATATACTACTTAATAATTGTGTAAAGCCATAGAGTAAATAAATATAAGTGTCTCAAAAAGTTTGTTATTCTTCCTTTAACCTCTTAGGAGAAATATTTGTACAACAATGATCTATCTCCTTCATTTTAGACTCAATAGGCAATATTAAAATTTTTTTATTGGTCAAAATCTATAAATTAAGACCTGAATATGTGCAACATCTATTAAAGTGTTAAAATTTTAACCGGAAGTTGAAATTTATATACGAAGTGTTGCAGCTTATGGACCCAAAATTGATTATTTTTATTGGTACAAACATACAAATGAGGACATTAATTCTTTAAAAATTAAAATTATGAAATTTAAATCCGGGACTCAAACAATGATTTACGTAAGTATAGTGCAATTTATGCTTGGGTTTGCTAGTGTATATTATTTCGTTTCACATACACTACGAGCTTTGAGTAAATATCTCCATTTTTAAACAATAGAGCGAGAAAGTCCATGCGGAGTTCCGTACCATTTATTACTATTTTTTTAGTTTGTACTTATTTCAAAACGAACTTAAAGCGAATCGTGCACTTGATAAATTCGTCATGGGCTAAATTTATTTCTCAACGGTTAAAAATGATAAAATGGCCCCCTTCCTAGAACCCCTTCCTTTAAAAAATTACTGAAATATACCTGCATTGGCCACCAAATCGCCAGTTGAGCTTGGACTTTTGTGGAGACAAAATCTGTGTTTGTCTTGAGCTCAAATTACTACCACGTATTTTAAATATGTACTCGAGTCATTTAATACAAAACTACCAAGTTTGAACCCCCTAGTATAGTGATTCCAAGAAAATATTCCTTATATTTCCGACTTAGTTGTGTGAGGCAGTAATAGGAACTGCTGGTTGACGAAAGGAGGGGAGGGGGTTGGTTTTGGTTATTCACACCAATTATTCATCCTAAAAGCTATACACGAGTTTCTTGTTACTGACAGCGGAAAACTGTGAATATGAACAGATTACTTAACACTACACAAAAAAAACGATTGCAAACAAATAAACCGTCAGAGAATCGTGAGCTTGTTTGCATATAAAGTGGGAGACCTGGGTTCAAATCCTATATGGGTACACTAAAGTCATTTTCCACATATAATTCTGAATGCTACTACCGTAGAGATGATTAATTTAGCAAAGATTAAATAAAGCAGAATTTTACTAGATGGACATACAATAATACAGTAGGCCTAACTATAATACATTCACGACCTTATTTTATTTGGATGACAGCTCAAAAAGTTAGTAGCAATAATCTCTAATACATCTTTACGCCAACTGATGACATCTGTCACTTTGGATAGTTGCAATGAAAACGTATGTTAATGTATGAATTTGATAGTTAACCACAGTAATTTAGGCCAATATTAATTATATATTTATTTGAGGTCGGTCACAAAGCTTATTTATCGTTTTATTCTACTTAAAAAATATTATTCACATCACTTTCACAAAAGGTCGAACTACGTACGATAGCGTCAAAATGGCGAGTGACGAATTTAAACCATGTGATAGAACGTGACGGAAAAAATTATTTACAATGATGCACCCACGCGGTGGATAAAAATATTTTATACAGTTAAATATTTCTAAATACGATAAAATAATCACAAACTAATTTATTACATATATAAAAAATGACAAGCATTTTTTCTTTTCTAAGTAAATACGATGCCTTTATTAAAAGGTATTATTGTATGCACTATATTACACATCAGAGATAACATTCCAAAACGGAGAATAAGCACTTTTAATTATGTTTAAAATATTGTTTCGCATTGGGTAAAAATAAATTATTAAAAGCTATTAAACAGTGTAAGAAAACTTAAGTTTACGTTATTTTAAATGTAAAATATAACATGTAATTAAAAAACCTAACATCTATAGCAAAACAGTGATCTTTTACCAGTGTTGGCAGCTCAAAAGCTAAATATATGATTTTTGAACTGTCATCCAGGTAAAAAACCTATCACGAACAGACTTTATATTAATTTGTTAAATGAAGAGTAGAGATATAGAATAGTAAAAACTGTCTTTATAAATGATTTATAGATTTACTTATTACCAACACACGGAATAAACGTCAAGCTCATCTTGTATAGTTTGTTGGTAATGGGGAAGTTGAGGCTTGAATCCCGGCCGAGTGTACTAAGGGTGTTTATTCTTAAATGGGTCTCCCTCTTCCGAACATTGGGAAGACCTAGACGCAGATGGGAGGATAGCATCAGAATGTATCTGAAAGTGATAGGATGTAGTGAGGTGGACTGGATAGAACTATCTAAAGATAGGTATAGTTGGCGTACTTTGAGTGGGTGAATAAATTTGGCTCAAAATAAATATATAATATAAATTAAAGATCAATACTTTCCTATATTCATCGATTAAGACACGTGTCTTTACTCGTATAATATTATACTGCATAGCTGGTGTATCCGTTTTTCGCACCGGGAAACTATAAAGTAGGCCTAGATTTGTTATTTTTATCTTCTCTATGTATAACTGCGAAAGCCCTCACCCACCCACTCACTTATAACTAAATTCTTCTTCTTCATGAATAGCTAGAGGGCTGAAATTAGGTATAGTTGTACATCAGAGAGTACTTAGAAAAACTAAGCAAATTTCAATATGGGAATCCGGGATTTGAGGGGTTGGGATATTGGAGGGTCTATTAATTAAAAATATCCTTCAAGGGGAGGTAGACAATTTAATTTTGGCATGCAGGTAAGGGTAATAATCCAGATAATAAAATCAGTCTTAAATTATGAAATTTTAAATTAAATGCTAAGGAAATAGGGGAAGGGGTGTGGTTCAAACTTAAAAACCTACTTACTAATTCTAATCCTTCCAATTTTCCGTATAGCTAGAAGGTTAAAATTTGTCATGATTGTACATCAGAGGGTAATTACAAATACTACAAAAATCTCAAAATGGGAATCTAGAAATTGCGGGAGCATTGGGGGGCTACCATTCCAGATAATAAAACCATTCTTAGCCTATGAAATTTCAAGTTCATGTTCGGTGAACTGGAAGTAGTTGAGTTAAAAGTTTAAAAACTAATAGAAACAACTAATTATAATGGTAATAGATCTTAAACTAGGCAGGAAATTCCATAATACAAAAAAGGTTTGATTATTTCAAATTTTTAAAAGAGATTTTGTGAAATTGGGTTGGGGGATGTATCTTCTCTATGTAAAAAAGCAAAAGCCTTCATTCACCACTAATCTTTTCACTTACCAAATAGATTTAAGGACAAAATATGGCATGGTTGTACACCATAGGTTACTACAAAATACTGCCTAAAAATAATTTAAATTTCAAAATGGGGCATGAGGAAATGGTCGGACCATAATAGATAAAAAAAAAAGCTCCAATTGGGTTTTGAAATTGAAATTTTGCAAGAAACTAAATGGACTACTCCAGAGAACCCAGTAATTTCGGTAATGTTTAATTTATAAGGAGGAGTTGGTTAAATGAAGGAAGTGGGTTAAAAAAATTCAAAACTAATATAAACAACTTTTATGTGTAGTAGAAAACAGAAATGTGGCAAGCAGGTCTAGGGCACAATACAACTAACTCTGCTGTAAATATAAGAAATGTTAAAATAGAAATCCAGCCGTTCAAAGAATGGGCATTTCAGCTATTTTTATATAAAATTAACCACAGGGAAAGCAATCCAAACTTAAATTATGTTTGAATATTAATCCTTTATTGTTTTAAATTGTGTTACAAAACATTAAATGTAAGTTGACTAAAAACACAATGTTACACTATTGATTTAATCTCCCCGCTTAGGGCGTCGATTGAAACACTACGATTTTTTTCCAGATAAAATAATGCTGTGATGATGTTTAGGTTGTCTATAGCTCCGTGGTCAAGCGCCTATCATCACTGTACGGAATAGATACCGTTTAACCAGCTGTTAATTGCTCCATGGACGAGCACTAATTAAATCGGTATATTTAATTAAATTAAAAAGAGAGAACTATTGATGGCTGTTTATTCACACACGGTTTATTTAAATGACATCGGTTAATCACTTATACATACTCCAATTAAATGCTTTATATCAATGCACACTTGTGATAATAACGTAAATTATTGTAATCTGTGTTAGATTGTGACTGCGAGAGCCAGTGCTAGATTTGTGAGTCTCTAACTGCGTTGCTTGTATGAGAGTGGGTGTTAGAGCGAATTGTGTGTGTGCGGCTTGTGCGTGGGGTGCCCTCAAACATACGCACAAACAGTCTATATATGACATACCCCTTGCCTTTTTCTCCCCTCGTCGACAGTGTACAAACTAATAGAAATAATCCTATTGACAGGTTTTGTGAAGGCTAGCTTCTTATTGGTATAGGGAATTGGCGTCTTTCGCCAAATACTGAGGAGTTGTTCTTTTAACAGGAAATATTGTATAAAAAATATATTTTAATGGTGAAATCCTTCTCACATTATTTCTGAGAAGCGCGTGTTTCTTCATGGATGAATCATAAAAGGATATTCTACATATATTACTTTAAAGAAAAATTACCTTTATCCATGACTTTTTACATAATTTAGAGTGATATAAATCAATATCATTACAACAATGTCAAAATAGATATATAATCTATAAATGTGTCAAAATTGAAATTTATTTTAAAGGTTAACTTCTCTTTACACAATATTTTGAACGCTTGCTTATTGTTTCTAGCAAAAATGAAAGAAGAGTGACAAAGTATTAATAATTGGTTGTTAATGATTTAAAACAAATTAAAGTTACATCGTATTGTAACAGTTTACAGTTTAGAAAAAGGAATAATTCACTTTCAACGTTTCTGTTCTAATTCGATCGGCTATTTTGAATCCACCATATTCAATTTTTGTTTTTTGGACTTTTCTAGAAAACAATTAGAAATTTCAAATATTTAAGAATTAATGGAGTATTTTGAGTAATCCTACTACATTCCTGGCATTTTTAGCTGTCCATGTTTCCTAAAACTGTACGGTGATTTAGACGTGATTGATTAACACACAGACAGACAATATTTAATTTGTATATTGTATTAGTAGGATTTAAGCTGTTTAGGTATCTTGGTTTTGGAGATGATACTTTATAACGCCTACATACATAACCTTAAACACACAGAAGACACACATACAAACAAACACACAAAATATGTTCTAATTTTAATGCAATGTTATAAGTTTATTAATGGATACATTGGGTTTAGAAATGTGTAGTAAAGCTCTGAAGTCAATGATACAATTATAAATAAAAAAATTACAGTAAAAACATTAGGTCATTTAATTACAGGAGATTGGAATATAGACCTAGCCAAAACAGAAAATTCTTCATCTCACATCTGTAGACACAAGGATAAATTGTATGCTACATTTTCTATTTTATTGTTTACTAATTAATATTCATAAATTGACAGAAACTTTTAGATTGTTCAGTTTTCTCATTCTTTTGATTGTAATAGGTCTATTACCCAGCCCACCCGCTTATCGGACTCGCAACTACGCAACAAAGTAATTTTGTCTGTCTACAATAACAAACGTAAACACAATCTTATGTTGGAACTGAACGTTTTCCATCTCTTGCGAGTACGTAGTTACGTTTGCTTGCGTTCAGCAAATCTGAAACAAACGATCAGACCACTATAATCAAATAAAGTGAATACATAATTAAATAATCGAGGAGAACATTTTATTTGATTGACAATGATATATATAAAAATATATGATATATTACATTTTAAAATTAGTTAATAAAAAACAATAATATAATAGCTTATAATGGTTTTTTTCTGAAGTGATGTATGTTTGAAAACTTTAATATGGCTTTAATTATGAATTCATAGTCTATGGTTGTGTGTGTCTGCTCTTTGCCTATTATATATTCTTTTTGTGTAGCACTTAAGTTTTTAAAATTGAATTCAATTAAAGTTTCACAAAATGTGTGCTAAGTTAAATTTAGGCGCAATAATAATTTAATATTTTGTTCAAAATGTTAATACAGGCTGATAATGATTCCCACAAAATGTATCAGAAACAAGAGCTTCCCAAATAAATGTTGATTTTATTTCAACACAAATTAAAGTTATTTTCAAAAAAGTGTGGGCAGTTTATATTTTAGATAGTTGTGAGAGGTTACATTACATTTCATACTCAACACCCATGAAATAAGAATGAGTGTTTTTTTCCGTACGGTGTGCTAATACAAACTAATAATAATATTATTAATAATAATAATGATAGTAATAATAAATAAAACAAAACCATGATCTACAATTTTGTAATAACAAAACTATTTGTTTATTTATTTGAATGGTCTATTTATCATATTTCATTGGCATAGTTTTTTATATTTATTATTTTCCTCAGTGGTTAGCTCATCTTAATTTCTATTGTTGGAAATTAAGTCTTAAGACTTTTCATTGTATAATGACTATTTTTAATTTAAGAGGAACGTAATTACAAGTAATCTTGCGATTGTATAATTACGAGTCCGACAAGTGGGTATGTTGTTTGTAAACTAGCCATAAGGAAACTCTGAAATAAAGTTAAACGTAAACATTTCATTTATGAATCAAATTTGAATAAACAATTATTTTTTTATAACAATCTGGAACAAATTTGGTACTATCAAACATATTTTTAAAATAAGGATTTTTAATAGTTGGGGAACAAACTTGCTGGTGTTGGTAAACTGATATTCAATTTTTGTTTTTAACGGTGTTTATTTTGGCAGGGTGGAGGGTAGGGGTGGATCCAGGAATCAATTTTTGGGGGAAGGAGAAAAACTTTTACTTGGAGGAGGGAGTACGGAATATCTACAAAATCTTTTCAAATTTAACACTCAAAAGAAGTGACTTTTAAGATCATCCTGGACTCCGGATCCACTCAGATGTGTTTAATTCTAAATTACAATTTTTTCGTCCGTCGCCTGACCATTTGGGGTGGTGGGGGGAGGGGGGGGAGGGTTGAAGGATTGTTTCATAGACACTAGCAAAAAGCTAAGATCCTGAGCAGTGAAGGATATGTAGTAGCATAATACTTTAAAGAGTTAAATTTTGTATCACCGTTGGCGTACTATTTTTTTTAGGTATACCTTGTGATAGTATCTGTTATTGTTATTAGCAATGTCAAGTAAGTCGGGAACTGGATAATAAAAGCGGGGTAAATTATTAACTCATGATATATGTCGCGCTGGTTCACAAAGACTAGATGAACGAGGCTGTGGTGACACGACTGGTTCAAACTCCATAGTCATAACGTTGCTATTTACCTCAATGACTTCTCAAAAACAAAAATATTTATAAATAAAATACTTTATCTTTAAAATAAGAATGATATTGTTTATATAATTTAGGATATTTCACACACACACACACACACACACACACACATATATATATATATATATATATATATAT
>CABFVX010008366.1:0-12178 GCA_902151425.1 Timema shepardi | reverse complement strand
TACTCTCTGAAAGGTCTTTTTTCCTACCAATATCCTACTACATAATATATTTCTGGTAGGGAAAAAGGCCTTTCAGAAAACAATTCCTACGGTGAACGGACTTTATGTAGGTAGGTATATTCCATTCACCGTAGGGATTGACTTCTGAAAGGACTTTTTCCCTATCATAAATCTACTATATAGTAGGATATTGGTAGGAAAAAAGACCTTTCAGAGAGTAATTCCTACCGTGAATGGAATATAGTTAGGGGTAAATATTTCATAAGTGTAAATGAAATGAATAGGTAACAAAAATAGATTTATTATACAAATAACAAAAATGGTGATATGGGGGTTACAACAGTTAATGATGGGAATTAACAACTCCAAAAACATATGAACTACCCGGAGTTCGGGAAAAGAACATGTCCAAGACGACACGGTAACAGTCAAATGGAAGTTAAGTTAATAGTGGGTATAGAATTGCAAGACAGCCGGGCTAGCGCCAGACTTCCACCAGAAAGGTCTAAGAGGAGAACATGGAGAGTTAGCAACATTTAAAGCGAACCGGATAGTTCTATATTTTTAGAGTTACTAAGTTACATGTCGGACAAGCTTGACTAGACAAAGGAACGACATTCTAAATAATAAACTGTAAGATGACCGTAGTTCAGTTACACTAGTCGATGACTTTGATGACTAACAAACAGGTGTCCATACAAAATTGTACTATGGCCGGTCCTTTCCCAGTGGGTACTGACAGAGCACTCTATAGTACATTTATACCACTACCCACTCCCCGGGGTATACATCAAATCTAGTACACACTAACTTTAAATACTTGGACTAATGAGGTGCCAAAAAGGGGCAAATAAAAATACTATTTGTGTGGGCCACTATACAAAACTAGCCGTGTTCCGCACGTTGTGCACCCAAAATAGTAACACAGAAAAAGGGTTGCAACAATAATGCCGTGAGATACTGACCTAGCTAGGTCCTCAAACAAAGGCCTTAGACAGCCTGCTGTAGTCATACAAAATTTGAACACGTGAACATGACGCTCACGGCGCCATGACATCTAGTGATGTCATGAGGACGAAATAAAAAACTCACGGAGAAGAGGAGGCTTAAAGTAATCTCATAAGAAAACATAGTCATATACACTAACTTAACAAGTCTGAAGGACTTGGAAACACAATTGTCGTTCCGACAAATTAAAATAAGTCCGAAGGACATATAAAAGTAAACATTGTCTTAAATATTATCTCATCAAGTCTGAAGGACTTGGAAATTAAATGAGTGCTTGGATCAATAAAGAAGATTTCCTCGGCGTCAAGGTGGTGACATCCCCGTCACAACCATCGCGGTCAGCAGTATCTTCTTCAGGTTCTGGAGAAGAGGTTCCTCCTTCGAGGATATCCAAAGATGAACTACAATTTGTGAACCTAAGGATCACCCCGTAAATATACTCTTTTTCTGACTAGCAAATTGGGCATGTAAACAAGGAGAAAATAGAAGGCAAGGGGGAGGGGTTAGAGCAGTGGAAAAAGAAGATGCCAAAGAAGTCCGCTAAGGGAGTAGTGTCCGTAGCTCGCGGCATCAGACCAGCAATATGCAGGTCTTTCTTCAATGTCGAGTTCAAGGGGTTAGACATCCGTTGAAACTGTCACGTCTTCTACTCCGCCATACTTGCAGAATAGTTGATGAAATTATTGTAATCGAATCCGGGAACATCCACGTAATGTGAGTAGAACACAAACGATATTATTGCAGAATATATCAATTTTAATTCTCTTCTTCGGATTCCTTTATATTATTTTAGTATTTGGTGCAGTTTATAGTTTGTAGATGTCATTTGAATTAAGTGACATGCTACAACTCTCCTACTCTTTGAACAAGGACTCTCAGGAGGGGAGTCACCCGTTGAAGGCGACGATACATCCACATATATCTCACCTTTTTAGGAGTAAGTGACAGGAACTACACAGAAGACATCCGTCTTGACGAGACAACGTCCGTCCAGATCTTTCCAAGCTGTCCGAAGAAGAACTTTAGCAACCATCCCAGAGTGCAGATGTAGGAGGAGAGGAAAAGGAGGGGAAGTACTAAGAGTCAGATCGAAAGCGTACTCAAGATTACCCTAGATTCACGTACAATAAAGTTTCGCAACTAAACAAAAAACCAAGGGCAACAATCAGAAAATCATCCCCTATAAGGATATTTCCTTTCCATCCCAATCGTACCAATACTACAAGCAACGGATTAAATAAGTCTATCCTTGTCAGGACAACTATTGATCGAAGTAGATTCTAACTGAATCTTGCAACTGCAAATACTTCCAAAGTTGATTCTAACTGAATCTCATTTTGATAATATTTTTTAAATTAAATACTTGTACAATATAAATATATAAACCTATGTATCTACACTCACTAAGTATTACACAAAATATATTTACTTATCCATCATTTTGAGATGTTAAGCATATTCTGGCATCAATTAATTTTAATTATTTCAATTTACATTTATACTTTACGTTTTACAGACAAGGGTTACTTATTACTTTTCTAGTAATTTCTTTTCTACTAATTTGTTTTCTACTAGATCTAGTAGAAACATATTTACATTTTGTGTCGCCCTAACACATTATATCAACTTACTATATCAAATATATAACGTATAACCCGAACGGGTAGTAAGACGCGGTGCTAAATAATAATAATATATCAAATATATACAAGTACACAATACTTAGGATGCCTTCTTTAAATGGCTCACATGAGCCCGACGACTTTGTCCCTCATCTTCCACAAGTTCCAGCATTACGAAAACCGGAGTTAAAAAGGAACTGATCCTCTAAGGACCACTCCATTTAGATGTGAGCTTAGCCGAGATCCTGTCGGCAGCCGAACTCAGTGGAAAATTGTGGCACATTATTATGTCGTTTACAGACACATGTACAGGCAAACGTTCGCGGTTGTAATCTGCGGCCACCCTGACCCTGGATCTCCGCAAATTATGAAAGGCAAGCTTACACCTTTCATCATAAGAGGAGGTCACACAACCCCCAACCAGAGGGTCAATGTCCCAAATAGCCAACAAAGGATGACACAATTCTCTGCCAAGTAATAAAGAGGAAGGGGTGGCTCCTGTAGACTCATGAATAGCCGAGTTAAAAGAAAGAGATAAAGAGTTTAACTCCTTATCCAAGTGAGGCTGGGAACTACCATGATAAATGGTCAAAGCAATGTTTAGTTTTCTGTTAAATCTCTCTACCTGACTAGGGGAGGGGTTTTAAGGGCTAGTAGTAACATGTTTAATTCCCCACGCAAAACACATGTCATGAAAAATCTTGGATCTAAAACAGGGTCCATGGTATGGTTTTGCGTTACCCGACTAAGCAATGTCTTTGTCGGCGCCTCATTAATTTTTTGATCTACATTGACTTTTGTAATGACCCATCTGACCACAATTAAAGCATTTAATTGATGACATATCTTTTCTGTGATTTAAATTACTTAAATTTTGATTATGAATCACATGAGGTTTGGTAGTGTGCGTTTGGGAGGGTTTATTATAATTGTATGTTTTAGGTTTAGTTGAGCTAGTATTATTAAGCTTATTATCCATAGTAGGTGGAGGGTTGGAAACAAAATATTCCTGTTCGGCTAACATAGAACTTTCAATTTGAGAAGATAAACAATGTAACTCTGCCATTGAAGATGGCTGCGAGACGAAATAAAATGTAGTCTTGTTTAAAGTTATGCATTCTCAAGTATGGTCAAGACAATTTAATTTCTTCCAAATTGAGCTCTAGAACTTTGGCTGCTTCTGAGATTGACATAATGAAGTTACGAAAACATTCCTGGGGTTTCTGGAATCTATTGACAAATTTGGCTTTCAAACTGTCCTTAGCCCTTGGCGGGATTAAAGTACTTAGAACTCTATGTCTACAATTTCTCCAAGAAAGACATTCATTTAAGCACTCGACCAAAAGTGGCGTTAAATACCCACTTGTTTTACTTAAACATAAAGTAAGAAATTAAATCTCATCATCTATATTCAATTCACAAAACTTATTAATTTCTAAGCAAAATTTGAATATAATTTCATAATTTTGACCGTCGCACGGAGGGACTTTTTCTAGGAAACGTGACAAAACACTAGCTTTAGTACTTTCAGTAATATTGCTATTTCCTATTTGAGACGTGTTTACATTAGTGGCTTGGTCAGCGATAGGTATGGTTTCTAATTCTTTATTTATCTCATTTAAATGTTTACTGATTTTATTCATCTGTTGTAATAAGGGGGGGGGGGGCATTTGGTGACACAGCTGGTTGAGAATTAAGAAAATTTAAAGTTATCCGCAGCTCACCGAGGCGTCATCGGATACTACCCATCCCTTTTCTCTAATCGCTGCCACCAACTCAACTTGTGATAATTGTTGAAACCAATCAGTGCCTTCCTTTGGAGGTTTTCTCCTCCACCTCGTTGAGTTCAGTGCTGAAAAGATCTCTTCCGTTCATGGTGAGATCAGGTTATTTGCATGAAAAACAAAAACAAGGTTATTAACAAGACACTCAGAGTTGCGCAGTTTCTGCCTTTGCGACAAAGACATCCAAAATAATAAACGGTGAGATGACCGTAGTTCAGTTACACTAGTCGATGACTAACAAACAGGTGTCCATACAAAATTAAACTATGGCCGGTCCTTTCCCAGTGGGTACTGACAGAGCACTCTATAGTACATTTATACCACTACCCACTCCCCGGAGTATACATCAAATCTAGTACACACTAACTTTAATATACTTGGACTAATGAGGTGCCAAAAAGGGGCAAATAAAAATACTATTTGTGTGGGCCACTATACAAAACTAGCCGTGTTCCGCACTTTGCGCACCCAAAATAGTAACACAGAAAAAGGGGTGGCAACAAGAATGCCGTGAGATACTGACCTAGCTAGGTCCTCAAATAAAGGCATTAGAAAACCTGCGTGTAGTCATACAACATTTGAACACGTGAACATGACGTTCACGGCGCAATGACATATAGTGAAGTCATGAGGACTTAAAACGAAATAAATAACTCATGGTGAAGAGGAGACTTAAAGTAGGCTCCTAAGAAAACCTAGTCATATACACTAACTAAACAAGTCTGAAGGGCTTGTAAACATAATTGTCATTCCGACAAATTAAACTAAGTCCGATAGACATAGAAAAGTAAACAAGATAATGAAAGAGCGGGGAATTCTGCACTGCGAGTGGGTTTCCTAGAATAGACGATGTATGGGCTCGGCTTTCATCGGCTTATTTATATTTTTATTGTGTATTTGTTTTTTATATAGCATATTATATAACATGGATGTTTATGTGTGGCATATTTGAGTTTATTAATTTATTGTATACTAACTGCCTGAGTGCTCATAAATAGTTAATTCAAATTTTTAATAGTTTGAATTTTTATAGGTATCACTTGGATTTAAAATTAAAATTTTTCCACTGTACTGTTAGAAGGCTTAGAGGGCTGAATTTGATTTATAGAGGAGGAAGGCTACTTATGCAAAGGGTGAGAGTAGTTAGGAGACAATACCGCTCCGCTAGGTGAACCGTCAGCGTCGCAATGATCTTGACCAAACCTCTTCTTCCTGTAACGACTTTTTCATTCTATTATTTCTCACTAGATTTTCTTATAGCATCACATCGTCAGTCGTCACTACGGAGGGAAAATCCCGATTCGTATACATAGATTTTTTTGGTAGATAGATATTTTTATAATGTAATGTGACGGGGATTCACCAAAACTTCGAAACATAGAGAATTTCGATTCACGGAAGTTCATTATATGGAGGTTTCACTGTATTTATTTTCGTACAGATTGCTGAATAGGTTCATGCTTCACATAATGTTCGACAACAAGTGTTTCAGCAGGTACTGTATCAGACGAATCAAATTCCTTGCAATGATCACATGTACACTCTTTATTTATTGAAGCCATTGTGAAACATCGGAAGAACACTAATTCGGCACTCAAAAATGATCTAAGCTACCGGTATACTTAAAATAAATTCAGCGTAATCTTTTACAAAGTACCATATTGAACATAAAAAGGAAAACCGCTGAGTTTTGGAAACTATAAGCTTATGAAGAAACACTGAAACACTGACAGTGAAAAATTCACCCACAAAATTTCTATTGCAATGTGTTAATATCTGGAATAACATATTTCTTCCAATCCTAGACCTGATGATGGCGTAATTCGCTGAAACATGTTGCCCAAGACTATTGATGACTCAGTCTTCCAATTAATAAGGAGAGGGACCCACAAATAACCAGATAGGGAACATCAAAGTCAATCTCTTATTAATAAAATCTTACTATGTTGCATTAATAACCTGATATTTTTACATCGTTTAACTTTTTAAATTTAAATATAAATACTATAAAAATAAATCTCATAAATATTTATTCCAGACAAGACACAGGCAATTGTACATTTTATCTTTACAAACTTTTACAATTTAATATTGATATGCTCTTCCATATATTTTAATATGTTATGTGATTTTTATTCCTATGTTTTAACACTATTGTCTTATAATAAATTTGTCCTTATTTATTGATCATATTTAGAGTTTTAAGCATTGCACTTACTAACTTTGATCAAGTTTAATTATATTGTATCATTCTATAGTTTGTTATTAATAGGTTTGTAACATTTGTTGACTACTCTCAAGCATTTACTATCTAATTTTCATAGGTTTATTATTGATTTATTTTTCAACCTTTTATTAAAAAAAAATTTACATTCACAATAAATCTATTGAATCTCAATTTAATTAACTTAGAGGTGTTTTACATATTTCAGGTTATTTCAAATATAACATTTAAAATATTTCCTTATACTAATATTAGACTAACATTATAGCAAGTTATACTTTTGTGACATTATTTTTCAAGTTGAAATATGCGATGCTATATATGACCTATAAGTATAAGTATTCAAAAAATTTCAAATACAGTTAGGATTGTTCGTATTTCCCATTTTAAAAACCAAATTATAGATTTTTATTTTTACTTTTCCAAAATTGTTCCCGTCCCCATTTTTTATGGCTTGGTGGACGTGCAACGTGGATGACAGATAGTGGCTGAACCTATTCTGGCGACGCGAGTGGGAAAGAGCTTGGAAGCTCTAAGATAACTGTTTAGATTATTATTATTAGCACCACGTCTTACTACCCGTTCGGGTTATACGCACTTAAGCTAATGTGTAATGGTAGGGTGATTGTGAGATTAAATGGAGGACCTACAGTTTAACGTGGAATCCGAACCACGGTGGAGGCCTGGCATTCCTCACATTCACAAGATGTCTTGTCAGAGGTGAAGGAAGGGTTTGGTAATCAGATAAATCTGTGCCGGGACCGAGGATTGAACCCCGGCCGCCAGCACAGAAGTCCGACACCTTACCCCTAGACTGCCAGGTCACCTAACTGTTTAGAACAATCGACGCGAATACAATTTTTTTTTATTTAAAAAAACTATATTTCTAGGCCTTTTAAATTTTTAATAGGACAAGGATGGACTCACGCAAAACATTAAGATTGGTAATTGTTCGAATATACGGGAGTTAAAACATGATAAATAAACTACAATATAGATTAATTAATCACTAGTAAATGGAACATTATTTTTAAAACTACCACCCATTTCTCAGACACAAAGTGATGTTCAACAATTAAGGACATTATGTTATTGTATTTGGTAAATCAATCTTAGCTCTATCGATGATAGTATGGCCCTATGTTCTAAGCCACAGTATAGTCCGACAATGTAGGCGTGCACACTTTCAGGCTAAATGGAGTGAACATGTGCAATGTAACCAGTAACCAGACACCAGAGTGGGGACAGAATTGCTCTATATCACGTGTCTCAATGAAATTGTAAAAATATGTCACACATTTGCAATCCAGAGTTCCTAACAAGTTTAGTATCCAATCACATTTGTGGAAACGATTGACTTTATGCTTTTAATTTTAATGTATTAAGTGCTTCATGTTTAAAAAATGTATTTCTAATTTTTTTGAACAGTTAACTGGGGCTTAAACTGGATACTAGTATACTAGGCCATTGATTTAATAAGCAAGTATTTAGAATAAAAATATATTAGCTAAAAGTACTTTTTTTATGGTCTTTAAAAATAGTAAAAGTATTATTACAAAAACACATATTGGTGGTACCGATTTGGTAGTAAATATTGGAATAGGTCTAAGAATTATATGACTAATAATACACCACTTTTATACACCATAGTTTTGTTTCACTAAGTGACCCTTTTTGGTTTGCTTAGAACTATTTTGCCTTTGATTATTGACAAGAATTTTATTTAACATTATGACTAAACCACTTGCTAAATGTTTTGCAAATACTTCACTAAAAACAAAATAACTAATATTGCTCCAGTTAAAATAAAACATACTACTCACAAATTAAACTGCTGATCATTAATTACCTTTGATATCTTTAATATACAAATTGGTTTCACTAGTGGCTCATTAGTTTAAACATTTTGGTCAACCGTCTTTTAATTAGCTTATAAATTATTCAAAAGAACCAATCGATTGAGTATGACACTCAAAGCTCATGTGATATAATCAAGTGTTACCCAATATAAAATGAACGTGACCATGAGATCAGTTTACATACATGTTGTTGACCTGTGAGCTCCACCACGAGTTAGACACGTAAGTTATATAACTGTTTGACGTAGGTTCTTCTTTCTACGCAACGATATTTTCATTGTGTAAGGTCACGTTGACTGTAATTGGCCTATCTGCTTTAAAGTGCGGTATACATGCAATTCTTATTTATTTACTCTAATGTGAAGCGCTTTAGTGTTCTATAGTGTAATCATATATTAAAGCTACTTACAAATTTTAGTTTATCAAATTAATTACATATTAAATATAGGTCCATTTTGAGAATGAACATATATAGCATAAAAGGATAGGTCATATGATAATTATTGTTTGATTATTGTGTGTGTGTGATCAACTGTTTTTCTAGCATAGTGGACAATGAGTAACAGTCTGCATACCGTGACGCCAGTGGTGCTGAGTTCGACAATGTCCTCCAGGGTACCTGGTTGCTCGGTTTACCTCAAGATGGAAAATCAACAGTTGTCTGGATCCTTCAAGCTCCGGGGAATTGGCTATCACGCTCAGCAGGTAGGCCACAAGCAATCTATTATAAATAAACATATTATGATTTTAATACTATGGAATTATTATTCATTTTAAAGTATACTTTTAAAAAAGTGTTCATTACAATAATATTAGTTCATAGTAATTCTGACCATAAGCGCTGGAAATAGGGTGGGGCGTGAGTACCCCACACTCCCGATCTCTTGATGAGGGATGGAGGAAGCGGGGCGGGTTTTAGGGAAAAAATGCACAGTGATTGACATATTATGATCTCGCGACCAGTAGCATTGAAATAACTTGAATAATCTCATCCTTTATTTGTATGTGTTGATATTTATTAATATACACACAAGAGTCCAACGAATCCTTAATAGACCTATATTGTTTTGCAGCTAAGTAGGATAAAGGAAAATAAATGTAGTCTGTTTGTAAGCATACCTTTAATTCAACAAGTTCCGATCTTTTTATAGATCAAGTTATACTCTATACTGAAACAATCACGTACATAAATGAATGGTACGGTACAATCGTAGACACTTCCTCTTATGGTGTATTATAGTTTGTAACAAAATTTTCAAAAATAGTTCTTCAGTGAACTGCCCTTAAGTAAGTTTTACTCAGAAAAAAACAAACATCATTTTGTTAATTACAGTAAATATTCTTAATTTATAAATTTCAAACAATTTTGTTTAAACTATTTTTAATACATTTCTAATTTCCAAAAATCAATTAATTGTTAACAACCCTCAAATGATTTAGAGCAAATCAAACACCCTTTAAATTACATCGGGTCAACCGGCTGGTTGGAAACTCTGCGGGCTGGAAGCTAATCACAAGGGCTACCTATAATATCCATAAAAACAAATTAAACTTACGTGATTAAGTTCCTACTTGGAGTCCCCCATTGTAAGATTTCATCATATAATAAATATTATAAGGCTCTCGTACATCGCCATCAATGTTGTTCTATTTGAAAATATATAGCCATAACATTTATATTATTTAATAGAGAATTTCTCTAACCAATGTTTTCTAGCACCACCAATTTAGGTTCAAAGCCATATTTATTGTTATATGTATGTGGTTGTGTTGTTGTTAAAGGCAGTGGAGAGAGGTGCTACCCATTTGGTGATGGCCTCCGGAGGGAATGCTGGTCTCGCTCTGTCATGCGCTGCTAAAATTATGGCCGTGCCTTGCACCGTAGTGGTTCCTGTAACAACATCTGCGCCAATACTTCACTCCCTTGAATTAGATGGTGCTAGAGTCATTGTAAGTGTGGATTTGGTGTTTACAAAATATTACTACTTCATTCATGGCCGAGTTTTAAACGTAGTAATGGATGACGGTTCAAAATCAGTAACTGATGGACCTATAAAATTATATCATTACCTTCATTCAGAAAATTGATCAAAATAGTAAGAATAACCTCTTACTGGTTCCCCTTCATCACATTTTTTTATATTTTGAAAGATCCTAACTAACTTTTCTTTGTCTTTCAGCCTTCTCAATTTCTTTCATTTTTGGTAGTTCATAACCGCTTTCCCCCTTCGGCACTTTCTATTATGATTATAATTAACTCAGTGACATACATACACCTTCATTCTATCTCATAGTCAGTAACACTACAGTACCCTCTGGTTAAGAGTAAGCATACTTCTTCTCTTTATTCCTTAGGCCGTTATTGTCCAAACTTCATCAAGGTCAATATTATATTCACCTTCATTCGAACCTATGATACAGAGGTCAGCAATATTTTTCTGAGAACGGTAGGTAAATATTTTAGGCTTTGCGGACAAAGAGGTAAAATCGATAATACTTATATATATATATATATATATAAGTAGGGTTCTGGACCTGTCGTCCCCGTCTTTCTATTGGCTGGATTTAGTTACGTGACCCCTCCTGCTGCTCTCTGATTGGCTGCTATAACTAGCCTCCTTCCCCCCACCCCCTGATCTACTTTACCCCCTCCTCCTGACCACTCCCCTACCACCCCAACCCAGGACATGTTGGTTCTTNTCACCCCCTGATCTACTTTACCCCCTCCTCCTGACCACTCCCCTACCACCCCAACCCAGGACATGTTGGTTCTTGCTGATTAATTATTATGATTGTTAATTAATTATTGTTAATTGATTATTGTTAATTAATTAATTGGTAGGATAGAGGTGTTGGAGTTTTTATTAATTGATTAGGGCATTAGAACCTTGCGCTATGGCTGTCTTATGTTGAATGAACATTGGTTCCTCCGTCACAAGGCCCTGTCGGAATGAACCTTTCCTGACGGTCTTTTAATTATTAATGATTGTTAATTGATTATTGCTAATTAATTATTGGCTAGGATATAGGTGTTGGAATTTTTATTCATTGATTGGTGTGAGCAAACGGTCCGTGATCGTTTCGGCACGAACCTCGCACTATGGCTGTCTTATGTTGAATGAACATTGGCTCCTCAGCCACAAGACACTACAGGACTGCCCAGCACGAACCTTGCGCTATGGCTGTCGGTGGTAGAGTGTGATAATTGGTTCTCCTGTATTGAGACCCCCTCCTACTTCGCAACCCCTGGCGTCAGTATGTCGGCCCGACAAGACAAGAATAGATATTGAGGTCATTGCCCCAGACAATGGGGTTTTCCCTGGCGTCAGCTTGACGGCTCACGAGACAAGAATAGATATTGAGGTCATTGACCCTGGCAACGGGGTTTTCCCTGGCACCAGGTTGACGGGCAGACAAGACAAGTTGGGACTCATAAGGGACAATCAGTAAATAAAACACATATATTACAAATATACATATATTTATTAAACATCACAATTACACATTTTTACAGGAATGACGCATATATTCGTTCATTCGTTTTTCTACAGTGTCTCTTAGATGCGTTAGTAAAATTGTTTTCAGCTCACAATCACAGCATGTAATAGTCCAAACCGACGACTTGACGTGTATAGTAGGTAGCACTGATAAGATCCAGGTTTTTGATGTGCGTTTCCACCG
>CABFVX010008365.1:6103-24684 GCA_902151425.1 Timema shepardi | reverse complement strand
ACCTACCACCTCTTCAGCAGTTGAAGTAAAACAAATATTTAGCTGCCTCCAGATATGTAACTAACCTCAACACCTTTTCAGCTTTTAAAGTAAACACATTTTTTTAGATACTTCTAGATAGGTAGCTAACCTCATCACTCCTTCAACCTTTAAAGTAAACCACATTTCTTAGCTACTTCTAGAGAGTTAGCTAACCCCTCCACCCTTTCAGTAATTTTTCAGCTACCTCCAGATATGTATCTAACTTCACCGGCCCCTAAGTAACACCGATCACAATTTCGTGACATCTGGGAGGCCGCCCTCAGTTCGACTCCCTTCGAGGCGAGAGGAGTGGCTGATGTTATTTATGTATTCCGAGCACAGTCATGATTTGTGACGGACGCTGTAATTACATTAGTTTATCACCTGTGGGTGAAACTGAGGGGCAAAGGGGGTGCGGTATGTTAACCCTATTTGTCATATCCACGATACGTTTTGACAGGAGGGGACGTAACGGGTAAATGAAGCTGTTATTCCTCTAGTAGTGGATTTTGTTGGTCATACTTAATTATCTATAGCAGTGTTTCCCAAACTTTTACCAATCACATACCCCTGTTGGGGCCATACACAAAATAACGGAAACAAATACCTGATGATAGGATATCTCGTAAAGAATAAACGGTCGTTTCAAATGTAAATAAAGTTTTATAGGTAGCCTAAATAAAGTCATGTCAGAGGGAAATAAAGGCTTATAAGGTTCTTGACATCGCATCATGTCAGAATGCTCTTCCCGAGTTACGAACAGTTTGCCCTTTGACGACTGAAACGTTCGAGGAAGTTGTGGTCCCGCTGCTTCATTCCTATTGGCTGGAGGTATTGTCGCAAGCAATCTCATGTTTAGGAAGTGTGTTAGTTATCCGTTGCCTTTCGCACTGAATTTTTATGAGCGATAGCTAAAGTGTCTACCAAGTTCACTGGAAATGTATTTTCACATACCTTACAGGGTTCTTTTACGTGCTACACTCGACATGGACAGTTCCTCTCCGAAGCAAGTAATTGTGCTACTTTTTTTAATCACCCAAGAAAAATCCGTCAATCTCGGCTGGGTTTGAACCCAAACACATCGGGTGCTGAGGCGAGCACTGAGGTCGACTTATCAGACTCAACACTATAATAATCGTTACGGAGCTCCCCGCGGACTTTCTCACGACATTGTTTAAAAATGGAGATATTTACTCAAAACTCGTAATATAATGAAACGAAATAATATACACTAGTAAACCCAAGCAAAAACTGCGTTATACTTAAGCTAAACTTTTTTGACTCCCGGATTTAAATTTTATAATTTTCTTCTTAAAGAATTAAAGTCCTCACTAGTATAACTGGGGAAAAAAAAAGAGATCAATATTGGGTCCACAAAGGTACTAAAACTTCGACTTCCGGTTAAGATTTTCAACATTTATAAGAGGTTACACATCTTATGGTTATAGCATTTTTATTAAATTTCTCTTATATAAATTTAGACCAATAAAAAAGGTGAATATTGATTAGTGAGTCTAAAATGATAGAGATAGATCATAACTGTACAAACATTTCTCCTAAGAGGTTAAAGAAAAGTGACCATAAGCTTTTTGAGAGACTTACTTGTCTACTTACTCTATGACATTGGAGAATTATTGCGTTAAAACTTAAGTAGTATCTCTTTACAACTAAAGCTCACAAAATTGTATTAATATATTTGCCAATATCTCAGCAACCATTGGTTCCATAGAAATATATTCCAAATAAAAATGCTTTATTTTTATTAGTACTACAATTGTGCAATGATAAGTTATTTAGTATCTTAAGTAGTTGCGGGGATAAGGAAATCTCCACTTCTGTAAAGCACCTTGAAAGTCATTCTCATAGTAAAATGAAAATGGCCATTTTGTTTATAATTTTAATCAACGCCTAGATACGAATTTTAATCAAAATCGTTATAGCCTGTTTTGAGAAAATGGATTTTCTCTTATAGTTTTTTATAAAACTACTCTTAATTTTAGGGTTAAACAGACAGACACACATTCAAACGGTATTGCAAAAACCACATTTTAGGTTTCGGGGGTCATGGAACGTCGAAATCCACCAACATCTCGGGATAAATATTTTTGTTACGGTCGCAATACTAGACCTTAAGTGTTCGAAAAGATTATATATATATTTGCGCTTGGATTGAAAATTATTGGTTCTATAAAATATGTTTCAAATAAAATATTTGTATTATAAATAGACTTAAATATTTGTACTGAAAAATAATTTAATATCTCAAATAGCTTCGAATATATGGTAAGAAATTGAGGATTTACGCATCAGGCCGGAACCCTTAGAGTCATTTTGCCGAAAAAACGAGAATAGCCATTTTGTTTATAATATTGATCAATGCTTAGAAATGAAATTTAATTAAAATCGTTCGAGACGAGTTTGAGAAACAGATTTTTTTCTCTTTTTAGTCTTCAGTAAACTACCCTTAATTTTAGGGTTAAATATCCAATTACAAAAATCCCTCGGGGCAACCCTATTAAACCCCTAGATATCAAGTCTTAGCCCAATCGGTAAAATAGTTAAGTCTCTACTCCGAGGTAGAGACAAACAGACAGACGGACAGACAAACAGACGGAAATCCAAAATTCTCTTTTTTGGATTCGGGGGTCATGAAACGTTGAAATTCATCAAAATCTCTAGTTAGATTTTTTTTGGCGATCACAAAACTTTCTCTAAATGTAATATAGCGGAAAAGTAAAAATAGCAATAGATGTGTAAACTTTTAGCTCAACCAAATGTTTTTTATAATGGCTGAAAAATCAAAATAATTAATTCTAAACGTTCATGTTTAGTCTTTTATACTTAACAAAATTAATTAATTGCTCCCCTTTATTGTTTAATTTGATGGTAATTTACCAGTTTTTTTTCTGCGCAATTTATTTGAATAAGTTACTTTTCCTGTCTTAAATAATATTACTACATGGTCATTACTAGCAGAGGTGGATACAAGGTGGGGTGATTACTGTTCCTCTCAGACTAGTAAGAATATTGAGAGCCATATAGATATTTTATTAATTTAAATAACTCTGAGTGTTTAGCTTTGCTACGGTAAAATTAGGTGGTTAAGTAAAATTTCACTTTTTATTTAAGGTAAACATTGATCTCTGGTGATAAATTTTGATAAAAAACGGATCACCTTTATACCAATTATTAGATGAATTCTTAACATCACCAACCGGTTTTCAGTCATCAGTCTCGCAACACATAGGTAAAGTAAAAATAATACCCCTAGTTGCACACCCTCAGGTTTATCCAAGTACGGATGCTAAATTCATCTCTTTAGGTTTGGTGATTTTGTAACTACTGCTATCGGTGCTCACCTGGTCTAAGGCACCAATCTCGCAAAATAAAAATAGACTAAACTACCTATGTAAGCATCCTTAAATTTCACTAAGTATAAATGCCAAGTTTCAACTTCCTATGATACTTGCTTTTAAAATTACCCACATTGTAGTCACGTGTTTGAAGACGTTAAGCTACCAAAAATGGAGAGAAAACAACAACAAGGTGAACAAATATGCACTTTTAAACCATCCTATATTTCTTGGTTTTGGATTGAATGGTCAAACATTCTAATGCGTCAGATTCTTAATCTGTGGTTTCTTTCTAGGATAAGCAGAATCTGTCCAAACGGAACCTTTGAATGGTTCTCATCAGTCAGTAGAACACTCATTGGTCGGGTATCGATTAAAACACATTCCCATTTAATCTAGAGTTCAATTTACTTAAAAAATATCATTTTAGATAATTATATTTTCTAAAATATATTTTTGTAGTCAGCATGGATAAGTTTTACCATATTATTAGTCTTATTTAATATAAATTAATAATACCCACCAAAAGTGACAGCATTGGTCAAATGAGGAGAGGCTGCGTTGGGAAAATTACATTTTCTGCTTCAACAAACTCTGCTTACTCTGGAAATACGTTACGACACGCCACAGCTCTGAATATTTATTTAAGGGAGAAACAAATTCTAAGAACCCAAACCACGAAAAACTGTCAGAATGCTCTCCCTGAGTTACGAACAGTTTGCCCTTTTACGACTGAAACGTTCAAAGAAGTTGTGGTCCCGCTGCTTCATTCCTATTGGCTGGAGGTATTGTCGGAGAAGTTGATGGCGGGAGTAAACACAAAGAAAGGTCCAAACGCTCGAAGAAAAGTCAAAATGGTATCCCTGAACTATGAACAGATTGTCCTTTGAAGAAACAAAAGTACGAAGAAGTTGCGATCCCTTGGCTGACACATTAAGTTTGACAGGGGTAAATAACAAAAGAGAAATGTAAACAAGTAGGGTTGGTAAATAATAATTAACTCATACATTTGAATAAAATATTTCAAGCGTGTTTATTGCCTAATTATATTTACTAATTACTGTCCTTCGGTACTTGAACTTGGCTTAAAAATATTCTTACTTAACTAACTTGTAACATTATTCTCTTCATATTCTTCGAGCACATCAGTCCTCTTAACATAATTCCACATTGTGGAAAAATTATGGATGAACTAATATAAAACAAGCTTCTGAGAAAATTCTTGCTGAACTCCGGATTTGGAACCCTGGTTGGGAATCACTGGTCTAACGTCTTAGACCACTAAATTAACTTTGCGGATGTTCTAATTATTGTATTCGATTAGATTGTATTGTATCTTATGCTTGTAGGAACTTTGCAACTTTTTGAGTCTGAGGTATCGCCTCACGTAGGCCTACTATAGTTGGAATTTCTGAATAACATTAGCAGGATCTTATTTGTATGGCTGAAGTTACTGAGTCCTCCCTTTACACGGGGAGTTGGTTTCACCAAAGGAATACGACATTTCGGGGGACGCGGGGAAATAAAACAACAGAACCTGTCAGGAACACTTGAATAGGAATATCCAGTCAAGTCTAAATTTAGTTTTATTATTTCAAAAGACAGGATAATACAAAATGGTTTAACCTTTTCCTACTGCGAGTCATGATATTAACTTGCGGCTTATGGATATCAAGGGCCTGAATTATAATAAAACCCAGTGGCGTCTCGTGTATAGGCACTATGGAACTGCAGCACCCCCTATTTCCACTTGATATTATCGATAACATTTAATATAATGAGTCCTTTTTTCTTTAATTCTTTCTTTAGTTTTGTAGTACACTATATATGCCTTAAGCTTAATGTCAGTACTTCAGTAGCCATCCCCAGTTTATGAAAAAGATACAAAAATCTTTGTATGGAACTGTGCGCTTTACAGTGCCTGTGACGTGGTGTTTGACTGTTGTGCGCATGCGCACATAAGAGGGGGTGGGGAGGAAGGCGGGACTGCCAGGTAGGGAGAGAGAGCACTGTGGATCTCGCAGTGTCGGCTCTGGCGTGATGGCGGAAGGAAGTTTTTTTTACTCAGCGTGTGTTTTGCTTAAAAACCGTGTACGATATTCTTGAATGTGATAACGTGTAGAATTACATTATTATTCTGCTTCCAGCTATTCTATTTGATTCATTTTTTTCGGTTCTTTTATTTAACAGAAAGACTAAATGCACTTGCAGTAATTTCAATGGAGATACATTTCCTCATTTGTCATCCAAAGATCAAGGAGAAACTTATTGAACTTTTTGCGCAAATTAAAACAAGAAGAATGGATTTCATTTTTAAATGAATAGATAAAGCTTGAACTGTAACAATTTAAGTTAAAGTAAGTAAAACGTGTTTTTTTTGTTAAGATTTTATTATGTTCCTGAATACATTTTCTTTTTATACATGTTTTTTCCTTTTACACAATTTTAAAACAAAGGCTAAACATTTTCTAAAGCAACACCCCCACTAATTTTATCTACGAACCACCACTGATAAAAACATTCACAATATGTTCCCAAAGCTAACAATATGGTTTTCAAAATATTATTTATTTCCTTATGCACACACGATACTAATTCATAATTGTCAATATTTTCTCACTTGCTTTTTATTTAATCACAACCCCTCGCAGAGAGAAGTATTGTGATTGTCAAAATAATAAAACTCGAGATTTTGATAAATATTAACGTTTCATGACACTTTGAAACAAAAAAAAGCGGTTTCTCAATGATGTATCTGTATCTCGGGCTAGAGCCAAGCTGAAACTTGGTGTCTAGGGTTTTCATAGGGTTCCCCTAGGAGTTTTTGGAATTAGTAATCTGAGTGAGGCTGGGTTATTATTCATGCATATCGCATTTCTAGTAGACGACGAAACTAGTTAGCTTCTGTATTCATCTTCATGTTCGAAATACCTTGTGGTAGCCACGCTTAATTGTTATTTACGAATTTTCTTTGTTCAAGCGTCAATGGCTATGATTGTAGATTTGATTGAAAATAAAGGATAAATAATACAATTTTAATTCTGCTATTGAGAAACAAGTCTACTTTAATATCAATGACAATAATACATTCGGAAACAAATTAAAATTGAATTTGATTTAATAGGACAGACAACACTTTTTAGTTAAATTTAAGTTTAGAAATATAAAGTTTAGTTAACGTTTTTCTTTATCGAAGTATTTTTAGAGACATCTATTAGTGAAATAGTCCAGGGAAATGGATTGAGCCACTTTTTGTGACTTGGTGTTTTTATTAAAATCTAAGGGTTGTTTAGCAAAGCCAGCTCTCTCATAGGTTGGTATTTGTATAATTTTGAATACCCATTGTAATAATACATTATTTTAAATATTATTGTTTACAAGAGGGTGGAGGGCTCGTTGTGATGACCACATGACTCCCTCTATCCTCAAAGGTTGGCAATATCATCGCTCACGACGGCAGCCGGTTGGTTGGTATAGCGTGCTTGCGGGATTATGCCATGGAGTTTTTTAAAAGTGTTTATCAAGCACAACTTGCTATAAGTATTTTGACTGCTGACAAGCACTTAATTAAAGTAAAATTTAAATTTAATTAACATTTTAGATAATAAAACTTCTTTGACCGAACTAATAAAAACCAACCCATAGACCTGTAATCACCGTCGCTCACCATTTATCCTCAGGAAAGGGCGCACTTTTATTAACGCTATTCCCACGCACATTGTCAGTGCAAACCCAATAAATTCCCACTCTCGTTCCCCTCTCGTTTGTAATCTCCCATAATTCCCTACGTTGCTATTGACGGGAATCTCGCGGTCATGTTGAAATGTGATCACGGAGGAGGAAAATTGAGTCCATCAGACAATTTTTACCTCCTGTCAAAGCGTTGTGATTTTATGGGGTGGTCCCTTTGCTCTGTAGCCGTTTGAAGCTTTCAATGGAATAGTGTTATAAGTTAAATTATTAAAACATTTCTCTCCTAGGTTAAGTTAGTTTAAATCCTTTCCAATTAATACATATTTAGGTACTAGAGCTATATATGTAGTACTGTGATTGGTACTGTCCTAGGTCAAGGTAGTTTGTAAGTTGTGTGTTGTATGTGTTTGGGAATGTCTCGCTAAGTAACCCAATCCAAATATGTAACTTACAATGTTGTTACTCCTAAACCTTCAGTTGACCATTGTGTTAATCTGACTTGACGTTTGCGATGAGCCACGCCGATGGGCACGCCGCTAAATGTCAAGCGTATTTAATGTGTTTCAGGTGATGAGGAGGTAGGTGCTCGAATATCGTCCAGGTGTAACTGAGATTTCCCCCCTTCCCCCTCTATATGGTTTACCACTCTCCTTCCACGCAAATACTGGTAATTTCCTCTAAATTCCCCCTTCCTCATCCCTCCACATCAGTGTTATTGATGATACCCGCCTCGGTAGCGTAGTTGACTAACGCGCCAGCCGTGTTGAGCTCAACCGCTGAGGACGGGGAGATCGAGGTTCGAATCTCGGTCAGGTGAACTGGGGGTGGTTTTTCTAAAATGGTTTTCCACTCCCCCTCCACGCAAATGCGGGTTCACTTCCTCTAATTCATCCTTCCCAATTCCTAATCCATTAGCGTAATTAGTACTTAAAGCGTATAACCCGAACGGGTAGTAAGACGCGGTGCTAAATAATAATAGTGTTATTGATATATAAGCCTATACGTATAACACGTATTTTGACGCTGGGGGAGGGGGGAAACAGTTTTGCGAGGTTACGCTGGTCCCAGAATTAACATGAGCATTGTTTCATAACTGTTTGATTTCAAATTTGGACAGCTCATTAGCTATATTAACCAGTGTATTATTTATATCAAAGTAGTGTAGCAGGTGGTTTATATACATTAAAAAATCATGGCACTGTGAGTCGAAGACCCAACTGTTGGCCGAGGTCAGTTTCGAGGAGAAAGTCCAGGGCCGCAACCTGTTAACACCTGTTGAACTTACAATACGTTCATTATAATTACAAATATATCATGAAAATAATAATGTAAAAAATTATTACTTATTCATTTCAAGTCCCGCTGGTTAGATTAGCCCGTCAGATTTTTATTTATTATGAAGAACCTGGGTAGAATAGACTTTTAGAAATTATAGGTGTCAACACTTTTTTTCAGTACTAGCATTGGTGGAAACTTGGGCTAAAAAAATCAACCTCGTTTGGTCTGGTTTATTGATAATTTGGAGGTCACTAATTGAATCTTTGCTGCATGTTCTGAGAGTGACGTTTCTTAAATTGTTTCCCACCCGCCCTCCACACCACTGCGGCCATATTTACTCTAGTTCTATTGATATATTCTCTGCCCTATTAATGTAATTTAATGCGAATATCCCCGATGGGCAGTATGACTTGATTAAAAAAATACAAAACTTTTCTAATAAAATATCGCTCTAACTAAAATAGTACAAGAGCGTAATGCGCTTGAAACATGTGATATTGAACTAAACTAGCGTTTGTCTTATACGGAATTTAATGTTTAAAATTCAAAATATTAGTGTTAAACAAATAATTTAGTGCTAGACTACTTTTTTCAGCAGATTTGAATTTTTTTTTATCTTTAAAACAGTAATTATTGAAATATACTTGGAATGCAATGTACACTCCGTCGAGATTGAAAGGTAGCAACTTATAATTCACTGAGCCCGCGAGGTATGATATTCCTCCACACATGACTGCAGAATAGTTTGCCTAGCTACGCCCAACACCTAAGTTAGAGAAGGCCTTAAGTCGTTAAATTATTTCTTGACTGTTGGAAGGAGTGATGGGGGAGGGGTTATGTCTCTTAGCGATGCCCGAATGGTTTGATTTAATAAGTTAATTTTACTTTATTATTCTGATAATGATAAAATCAATAACTAATATTTACATACTAAGTTAATTAATTATGTTTGCTCTCATTAACATACGGGCTGGTATTTTTTTTAGCTATTAAAAGTTTAACCACGTCAAACGTTATTTGGGCACTGTTGCCCACATTGATTGGTTTTACATGGTAACATAAAGCAAGTGTCCCCTTTTCCAGAATTTTCATTACTGTTTATAGCCAATTATAAATTTATTAATGATTAATTATTATATTCCACACATGTAACGTAAATAACAGATTAACTCTAAAAGCTTTTTACTTTATTTGTAAGAAGCTGAGTTTAAAAAAAAATGTAATTTAAGGGTCCCAATCCTAATTTAAAATATTTTATATTATTTCCTGGTGGACAAAAAATAAATATTGATAAAATCTCATCCATTGGACATATTTTAGTTATAAAAGTGAATTTATTTGTTTATTCAAAGTTATTATGACTGTGTATAACTTTGTGGGAGCATAGTTCAATTCCATACTTTATTTAATGTTACCATGGCGGCAATAATATAACTATTAGTAAAGCGCTTCAATAATACTTTGATTAAGAAAAGGTGTGGTTTATTAAAATTAGCGTTGATTATTATCATTTTGTAATAAATTTAAAGTATAATGTTAACTGTGATTATTTTGGTCAAATCTGTTTTTTACTAAATCAATTTTGGATATTCCAAACAATAAAACTGGCCATGTCGTAGGCAAGTAATAATACAATATCATAGTGAGGAGGTTTAAATGATAATTGAAAAGCAAAGATAAATATTGTTTTGTTTTACGAGCTTAAAACCACTTTACATAATATCTCTGCTTTTTTAAGGTTTGAAATATAAATATATTCAAGTAAAAATGTATTGTAGTTTTGTACTATATTCAAGAATATCTGTCTATAGCCAAGGATACCTGGAATTTCACAACGTATTGCGGTGCATTTATTTCTATTCATCATGATATCTCCTGGGAGAGGATTTCGCATACATACAGTCAGGGTTTGATTTTCTTTTAAAGATACGGACGGATTTATTTATCTCTGGAACCATTTAACCAATGGCGGTGTGGTTGTTACTTTTGATAATAAAGGTAGGGAATATCAAGGTACAATATGAGGAAATGTAGTCACATTGGCTTGTGGGGGGGATGGGAAACCCTCTAGAAATAACACCCTTTTACACCGAGCCTGGATTCGAACGCAACTTCCTCATCACCCGCCAACCAGACTAAACGAAACTGATGTCTTTTTTCCTACCAATATCCTACTATATAATAGATTTCTGGTAGAGAAAAAGGCCTTTCAGAAAACAATTCCTACGCTGAACAGACTTTAAGTTTCCCGACAAGGCCACTTTGTCCAAGGATTAATTACTGATGGTCGGTCATGTGTCTTAAAACTAAGTTAGTTATTAAGTCGTGCTCTGATGTGACTAGTCAGTTTAGAAGTTAAGCTTAAAATTCTCCTGAAAAGTAAATGCTTCTTCTGATAGAAACCATCTTTTGTCTCCACCCCGCCACTTATCGTAGAAATTATTCTACTCACGCCGAGTCAAGTCAAAACTCCAAACAATAAGTAATCACGGATAATACTCTCGAATCTCATTAAAAAGTCATTAGTTATCTTGTATTCTTAGTCCCGTGTATTGTTTTCTTCGATTTCTCCCACTCCTCGGGCCCAACTATTAAGTCATTGTTTTTGTTTGTTTGTGTTTAGGGGGTTGGAGGAGGTTATCCACCTGCTTCATTTTCGATAGGTGGAATGTTTTTGTTCCAAGTGGCAACACTGTATTTCTGGCTTACTTTCCTTCCCGCAACATCCCACCCTCTTACCTCCTTCCCGTAACTCCCCACCCTCTTACCCAAAGGTTGAATTTTCTATAAACTAGTTTAAAAAGGACCAATGTCCTGTTTTTTTTCACTTTATCGTTAAAAAAAAGTATTTATTGCAAATTGTGACGGTTTTTGTCCCTGAAATTTTTATGTATCTTGACGTTATATGTTTTATCTACCTTTTAACTAAAAAACACAGTTCTTTTTAAATCTGTGTATGTTCATGTATTTCTGACTGTACCTACGCCACAGACAAGGGTCTAAGACATTTGTATTAACTTCTAGACAAATAAGACTTTCGGAAATTGTGGTTTGTCATTAAAAAAAAATTTGGATTACGGGTTGGTAAAATGTGTATATTTTTTAACCCTATTATTTTCGCTAGATATTATCTCTTTGTTTTACTGGCATTGGAGTGTAACTTCCAGGTTGTTTACAACACTAGGCAATCAGTTACTTGAGTAAAAAATGATCATTGTATTTTCCCTTTTCAATATAATGTACAGTGTGAGTACACTTATTTGGGGGGAGGGGTGGTCGGTTTAAAGGAAGAGAGTTGGGTGAGGGGTCATTGAACTTAACTATGTATAGGTCAGGTGGTTGACTAGGGAAGGACGTTGTGTCTGCCCTAGAGTAAATCCAAGTTTAGAGTGAGATATTTCAAAAATGCTCACTTGATTGCGCTGTAGTCACTGGGGATTGCACAAAGTGATCTCAACGTTGAAGGACTCGAGCTGCTAAAAGGAGGCTGTGGATCCTGTGTATTATTGCTGTGACATTGGTCTGAGCCTCAGACTGAAACACTTTTATAGATTCCATTCATACTTGATACTTTTAGATGTTAGACAATCATACCTCGAGGGGAATTCTTGATTTAACTGTATCCTTAAAACTAGGGCAGTTTTCTAATAACTAATTTTTGAAAATTTGAATTTTTCTCTAAAATATCTTTAACTATTTGGTTCGACATGTGTGTATAGGGAGTATTGAGCATAATAAATAGAAGTGTCCCACTTTTTACAAATATAAATTAATTTAAGCTTAATTTACATCTGGCCAACTTTTGATTATTTTGTTACCAACAAGGTTACCATACCTCCTCTTTTACTTGGACATGTCGTTTTTTTTAGACGTAAAATATAAAATATTATGTCCGTGCGGATTTCTTTCAATAGCGCAATTGTTCGGGCTTTCAATCAAATAATATTACCTTTTTTTTTAAAGAGAAATGATTAGATAGTATTCTTAGATTAGGTTAGTTTTATAGGATGTCATCTGCATAGATTGGTAAAAATTGTAACTAACTGATTTCTTCAATCTTCTCATAATTGACACTATAAACACTGTTATTTCATTTTGAGTCGAGTTTCTTGTTTCGACAACATTTAGTTATATCGCGCTACCTACAATTAATTGTTTGTTGTCAGTAATTCAGACAGTCTTTGTATTAATGCTTTTTAAAAACTGTGTTAGTAATTTAGACACATTATTTCAAGGGCTGATATTCAAAGAGATATGTTTGTTTGAAGTGTGCTCTAAACAAAGTTAATGTTTATTTAACTAAAGGAGGGAGCAGAGGACAGTTCACATTGGCGGTACAAGTTCACTGACCAAAGGAATGCACCTGTCTTAAGACATAATAATAATAATAATAATAATTCCTTATACCCAAGAAATTAGATATCCTTGTATTTATAAAGAGAATAATCAAGGTTTGCAACATGTCCTCTTAATGCTCCAACAAATATAGTAGCCTTGCTTACAAACTAAAATATACCACGAAGAGTATGTGTGATTATGTCTTACCACTTATTTAAATGTATTTATTAAGTGTGATGGATGCAATCGGGGCACTTAGTAGCAGGGACCGCCCTTATGAGGAGCTTCAGATAAAACGGACTACACTACCATGAGAAAATTAAGAAAGTTTTAATCGAGCCAGAGTTAAAACCAGTGTTTCTTGGAAGAAGGTATTTGTTCAGCTTTTCACTATAAGTTGTCTTCCATGTCTGAGACCTAATTTCCTAGTAAGGTATATGGAAGACTCAAAATTAAATACCAATGAATTATAGAAGATCCTCACCGGTAGACACGCGGAATAAACGTCAAGTTTGTTTAGTCTGTTTTGTATGGTGTCAGGATTTGAATACCGGCAGGTGTATTGAAGGATATTTTCCCTAGATGGTTTTACCACTGTCTCAAATGCAGGTACATTTACTCTTTCTTTTCCGTCTCTACCTCATCATTGTAATTATTTGCAATTGGCCCAAGCAATTAGTAAGACGCGGGGGTTAGGTGGAAGAAGGATAAGAAAACCTCTTATATCTCTTCCATGAACTGCTTCTGTCTATACACGAATTTTTGCTGGAACGACTCTTACCCTGCCAGAACTTTACTATAGTAGCTTTCAAAACAAACTTTATACACAGCTTATTGTATATTTTCTTTTTTTCCACTGCCGGCTAGCATCAATTTTAACCAATCAAAAGGAATTAGCTGGAGGATGTCAATATACTAGTAAATGCTCTGGCTTTCACCCGGAAAGAACATAGGAACTCATACCCCATTTAAAACATTAACTGAAATAATAATATCTATATCTAAGACGTCAGACATCAACTGGATTTCCTTTCACGAGTGTAGACAATTATATTATTTATAGCTTTTTTTTTGTTCCTGCCCCCTCTGTTGAATTTTGATTACATTTCTTTTAACTATCCTCCAAATACCCGCATTATAAATTAAGCCTTTAAGTAACGTTTATGTTCAAATGTAAAAACTACAACAATAGGTAATTAATCATTCATTACACAAATTGTAACACAAAAGGTTTACTGTATAGTGCTGATTACCAAACCCTTCCTTCACCTCTGACAAGACATCTTGTGAATGTGGGGAATGCCAGGCCCCCACCGTGGTTCGGATTCCACGTTAAACTGTAGGTCCTTCATTTCATCTCACAATCACCCTACCATTACACATTAGCGTAAGTGCGTATAACCCGAACGGGTAGTAAGACGCGGTGCTAATAATAATAATAATAATAATAATACTGTATAGTGGCACTTGAATGGTTTTCGAATCAAGGTGTGGGATACTCGGTCTCTCTACCTGTTTCTTTTCTCCTGTCTGGGTCAGATTGCTCTCTTTAGGAGTAGGAATATCCGTGTCAAAAGTCAAACCTCCATGACTTGGCTAGCTTAAGGTTTATAAAATATTTTTATCAACATTTTTTCAACGTAAAAAAAAAATAGAGGCTATGTTTTACATTGTATCGTTTATTCGTTTCGATAGTTTTAAGGGATAGCTACAGTTATTTATCGACATTGGCCTAATCTTGTGATTTTTTTTATTATATAGTGGGAACGGTTGAAATTGTAACTTTTCTAAAAAAAAACTATTTATTTTCCATTGTGTGTATAGGTTTAGCTGATTCATGGTAAATTTGGCATTTGATAATTTATTTAAATAAATAGTTGCGTATTAATTTGCTTCATAACTAAGTTATTAATAAAATATTTTAAATTATGTTTTAATGTCAGAAAAAGTAAAATGTTAACGTGACTATATTATTTACTATTGATAAATGGATTTTTTTTCTGCACCACGTCTTATCATCATACTATCCGCATTTCTTAATGGGGCAGAGAAGAGGAAGAGTGAATATAAAGATAAGGTTTCTTTCTACACTTGTGTGAAGGAATAATGTAAAACCGTTTGTGAAATAAAATTCTCAGTATACCAAGCCGGATTTGAATTCCAACCTACTAGTCTAAAGCAAACCAGTCTGATGATATTGACACCTAAGTACCCGTGCCCACCGGTTTGGGCTTCTTAATATTCAGTTACTGTAGTATGCAACTTTATCAATGGGTAGTGAACTGAATTTCAGGATCATGTAGTCTGGTTTGCTGGTAGTGGAGAGCCACGGGTTCTAATCCAATCTGGTTGTATTAAGGCTGTTTTTCCATTAATGGTTTTCCACTCTTCTTTTATCCTATTAAGGGTACATTGTTTCTAAATTATACTTTTCTCAACCGTACTCCATTAACTTGATAAATATACGTTTAGCCCGAATAGGTAGTATGACGGAGTGGGAAGAAATATGATCCAAATGCTATAGTTGAGTGTACAGTATTTACCGTAATATTATATATTAATTAATTATGTTATTCGTGCTATAATTATTGTCATATCTCTGTTTTATCATGCATGGCAAAATTACTTCTACCCCCTTTCACAAATAAAAAGGAAAATAAATGAAAATGTTGTCCTACGTTGACTTTTATCCCAAAGTAAACGCCTCTAAGAACAATCCAAATGACGGAAACATGCATGTTCTGGCTGCGAGGTTTCGTGTCGACTAAACCAGCGAGGAAGTTCTGGTCCTTGTAACTGCATTATCTCCCCTTTGAATCAACCGGCTGAGCCCTTGTGGTCGGCTAATGAGCAAGAGGTGCTCGATCCGACCAGATACGGCACGAGTCCTTCCCCCCTTCACCCCGCCCTCTTTTTGTTTTAAATCAGGATAGGCTCCTCCGCTTAATAATACACATTTTTCACGTGTTTCATTCTATGATTCTTAAAGCTGATTTATTTTTAAATAAGTTAGGGCACTTTTGTTTGATAATTGGAAATTGAACCCTGGGCTCACGAATCAGTCACTCGTCTAGCTCCTCTGATAATGCTTGACCAGTAATTCCAGTAATTAATTGAATACGCTGCGTTTGTGTTTGCCAACAGTAGATGTTTGGATAGTTTGTAAACAAAGAATTAATGTGTATGAGTTCAAATTAAAACTACAAAGAATTGGTCAAATTGGGGTAGTCCCTTTCAAAGTGATGATTTAGTGGTCAGGGGACTGGGTGTTGTCTCTGTTTTAAAGTTAAATTAAGAGTATAAGTCGGGTGCTGAAGTGACCATTTGGATGAGAAAGTGCATCTTAAATACCTCTAGTTAAAATATCCACAACAAACTTGACCTTGGACAGCAACACTACTATCAGTGGATCATACTCCTATCTCTTACTCTGTGAATCGTGAATCGGCTTAGTTTAGACTCTTGTTTGGGTTTACCAGCTTGAAATAGGGTGTTTATTGTTATGTTCGCAGTACAATGTTACTTTCCACTCTTTGGCAAATTCCACTTAGTTTCATATCATCAATCCAACTCATTTCTAACGATTATATGCTTTTGTAAATCTATTTATTTAACACAAAGGAGGATTAAATATGCATTATTCGCATTGGTGGTTGGGTTGCATGCACTAGCGCGTCACTCTTGTGTTAGATTGGCTTGTCGGTGATGGGGAGGTCAGGGTTAGTTAGTCATGGCCAGATAAACTGAGGTTGTCGCTATGCAAATATGATTACACACATTTTCTCGAATAACCTACTTTCCTCATACCTATTCATTTAACGTAATTAATATGTGCTTACAATCTGAACGAGTACTAATTTGTGGTGAAAAAACACAAAAACAACGTAATATAAAGGATAAGGATGAAGAAGAAACCTTAGAGGCGAAGCACCTGAATTAGTTTAGCAAAGGTATTGGAAACTCGCCAGTTAGAATTGATCCCAATTGGTATCTGACAGTCATCTAAACACTAAAACCTTCCCGTCTAATGTAACCTAATAAAAACACCGACTTTACCGTCAACGGTGGCTTAGTACTATACATCTCTAGCATCTTAGACCATACCGTACAGGATGACTAATTTGTTGAAAGCCTTTTTGTTAAGTGTACCGAATAATAAAGAACAGTAACATTTAATAAGCAGATTCGCATACATAATCACGTGACTCAAGGTGACATTTACCATTACTGTGCTATGATTTTCCGGCGACGAGGAGGTTGGAGCCTGAATTCCGGCCGTATTTACCAAGGTGTCTTTCCCTAAATTGTTCCTCACTCTCCTTTGACATAAATGCTGTTACATCTCCTCTAAGCTCTACCTAGCTCTTCCCTATACATGGACATACCGGACTAGTAGTGGAGGAAAACTACCATACAATTTAACCTTAGCAAAAATATCTAGAATATCTTAATATTAAGGTGAACCCATACATAATATTATATTCCTGAGATTCATCAAGGCACAAACCTGGTTCTTTGGCTACTCAGTCAACCTGTGATACCACTGTGTCACATGGAGGATTCATTTGACTCCACCATTTGTCTGCAGGTTGTAACGATGCCTGCTAATCTAAGAATAGACGGGGTTTATCCTTAGAAATTTATTTCAAATCGTGAGCAACCTCCTTCCCAAACGTCTGGTCCGTTACCCAGGGCGGGTCGTGTGGAGGTGGGACCTACAACTAGAGATGGGAGGACCCGGTGTTGATGAGGGCACTCATACATCTTCAAAACATCCCAGATATACTACTGCACTCCTAAGGTTCTTCCACCAAAATATCCTTCCCCTACCACTATGAGGGTTGTTTCATCATTTAATCTTCCCACTGCCACTCTTAGGGCTGTTTCACCATTTATTCCTCTCACTTCCACTCTTAGAGCTGTTTCACCATTTATTCCTCTCACTTCCACTCTTAGAGCTGTTTCACCATTTATTCCTCTCACTTCCACTCTTAGAGCTGTTTCACCATTTATTCCTCTCACTTCCACTCTTAGAGCTGTTTCACCAATAAGTCCTCCCACCGCCACTATTAGAGCTGTTTCATCGTTTAAGTCGTTCCACTACTATTTTGAAGTGATTGACCACAAGTTTAGGAATCCCTGGTTCGATTTAGGTCGCAGTTTATAAAACTATTCTCCATTTGTACTAAGGGATTCGTACAACTATAGCACTGCTATATTTATTATCTTGGAACTAGGTTAGGGTGTGTGTAAAAATCAATTAGGCGTTCTTTACTAAGTCGAATTAACAAGCTGTAGGCACATTAAATTATCCATATTTTTTTTTGAAAATAACTCCTTTAGCTCCACGTCAAACCCATGTATTTAACACCACTAAAATCTAATCCGATTTGTTTAAAAAGGTTATTGGGTCAGTCTTAACTTAACACCTCTGCGTTCTTTGTTACAGGTTCCCGAAAAACTTGACAAACTGAAATTAGTTTTGCAACTTTTTCTTCGGAATAAATAACACATCTTTTTATATTAGGCAATGCTTTAATTTTGCACAGTTTAAAAAAAACGGTTTTATTCCCAGCTTATATCCTCCAGGGTCTATTCGTTAACCTGTCCGCCATGTTTTCACCTGCACCCCGCATACAACAACCCCCTCCAAGCTATAACTCACCAGGTAAGATAGGGTGGCATGGAGGCCCCTGACCGAGCGTTTGTGTTAGAGGGTGGCTTGTCTGCAGAGCACACAACATACACAACAAGGTTGAGGGTTCCCCCTAATTTCAGGGCTGTCGGCGGCTCTCAAGACGCATGTCCCTCGTACACCCTCAACCCTCATCGTCTTATCTTGGGGTCTGAAATATGAGGCCTGGTTCACGTTATTTAATACCCGGTAGCTTCAGGGGG
>CABFVX010008364.1:0-24694 GCA_902151425.1 Timema shepardi | reverse complement strand
GTGACTCCAGACGCACCTGACACAGTTGGAGGGGTGGCTGACCACCTGGAGGACAAGTATTAACGTGGAGAAGAGCGCAGCAGTGCTCTTCACATGGAAAAGAAAGTTATACAGGCCGGCCCCACTTCGGCTGTTCAGAGAACAGATAAGATGGTCGGACAGTGTTAAGTACCTGGGACTTACGCTGGACACCAAACTGACCTGAAGACGACACTGTAACGAGAGACTCAACAAGGCGAGGCAAAGGCTGGGAATTCTAGGCCCATTGCTTAACAGGCATAGCGCCCTGTCAACAAGGAACGGTCTGTACAAGCAGTTGCTCAGACCGATCCTCGACTATGCATGTCCCACTTGGAGCCACCTGGTGGACACGTATATGAGGAGGATGCAGGTGTTCCAGAGCATGTTTCTGAGGATCATTGTGGGCGCACCTTGCTATGTCCGGAATGAGACTACATCATGACCTGGATATGCCTACCATCAAGGACAACTTCCGGGGACTGGCGCAGTCCTTCTACATCAGACTTCCCGGTGCCACCAATCCTCTTATTCAGGGGCTTGGGAACTATGTCATCGACCCTGGTGGATGCCATTGACGTCCCAAAGCCCTGCTCGGGTTAAGCGAGATGTGACAACAGTGGTTTGGGAGGCTCTCACCCAGCCCCCCATAGAGTAGTGTCTCCGCACGTAACTCTAAAAACCCTTATTCGGTTTCCCAAAACTCTTTCCCCTTCAGGGAGCATCAGAGCATGCCATTCGACTATGACTATGACTATGACTATGAGAACTCCTCTTTCTATTGGCTCTCTTGGCTGCCACTATCACTCACGTTTTCCCGCGCCAATGGGAAGCCCTTGTTTCACCCATTGGACAAGGCCAGGTAGCAGTAGAGGGTATTTAACATGGCGGTTCCTCGGTCAGAGGCCAGTCAGAGAGTGGCTACCCAACCCGGGTGCCCCACCTGTTTGAAAGAGCTAATAAATTGTCATGTTTCATAAAGAGCAAGTTTGTCTTAACTCCCTCTCCTTCCGCCGTCATCCTTTTACCTCCCACCGCGACTCACGTTGCCGGGACTCCGTCCTACCTCCCACTGTGACTGACGTTGCCGGGACTCCATCCTACCCCCCAACGGGATTCACGTTGCCAGGACTCAATCTTACCTCTCACTGGGACTCCATCCTACCGCCCATCCTGACACCTGTGTTGCCGGGACTCCTTCCTTATACCTCTCTACCCTTCCCATCTGCTGGTCTTTGTCATCGGTGATTCCACGGGATGGCTTACACCCGCCGCTCCAGCAAAGCCCACACATGTCTGAACACAACGTCGCCGGTGTCGTGACATCAACCAGTTACTCCCCAAGCCACAGCGAGGGATAACTGTTCACTTATAAAATATTGAGTGGAGACCGGATGTTAGGAAAAATGCCTAGGCTATAAATTATTGTTATAGATATCATAAAGATGACTTATAAATTCATGTCAGGGTATTAGGGTTGTGTATGCAAAGATAAGTATGCCTATTTTTTATCCGCACCCGGAGTGTATTTATCACGACCATGGCTTCAAACCGACCGAGGCCGTGAGTGGCGTCCAAATAGACGCAATTCGCTACTGTGTACTGCTCCAGGTGCTATGACGTGGCATCAACTTAGCATCACCAGATGCAGGTCGCTTGTGTGAACTGCTTTTAGTGGTGACGCAGCATCACAGGACGCGACTGTCAAGGTAATACATGTCGCTCGTGGGCACTGGGCTTAAGGAATAGGTTTATGTGTTTTGTTGTCAGGCTATAATTGAAATCACTTATATTTTTAATTAAGTATCTAGTCAGCGCTATTACTTTATTAGACAGGGTGAATTCACAATCCAATATCACACTTGATACTATTTTAAATATTATGTAATTGGGTTGATTAATAGGGGATTGGATTAAGATTAATCCAATATAATAACGTACATGCAATAATTTTGATCCTGACTCAGATTTAGTGATTAATAAAAAACTATGTTTTCTCTTGACAAACACAGGTCCTATTTGCTCGGTGACTATTAAGTGAGTGTAATTTCTGTTTTCCAACAGGGTTGTTAATAAAAGTTTGGCTCTAAGCATTATCTAGTAATGGGATGCATTTATCCCTCGGCTCTCTTATCCCCCTTCCCCCTTGTCCTTGAAGAATATTTTGCTTTGGTTGACAATAAATATAGACTAAAGTATGTTGCACCACGTAGATATTTACTGCAAAAGATATTGTAGATTAAATAAATTTCGAATATTAATACTTAATATTAGAGCTAATTATCTCTATTAATTGATCAAAAATTAAATATAATCATTACATGTTTATGCCAATCTTTCACCATTTTAACATAGGTTTTGCCTCTTAAGGTATTCATTATTCATCTGCTTAGCCAATTGTTAAGGAAGCTGTAGGAGAAAGCTTCAACCATGTAAAGATATTCAACAATGTTTTTTTTTGTCACACTTCACACGAGACATTGGCATTTCACAGTAAAATACCGTATATGATCTGGTATTCCAGTTTTTGTCCACTGTTTAGACATTTATGTGCATAAATATGCATCTATAGAAGTATTCGTGTTACTTATGTCCGTAACATGGTGAGGACAGCTGGATTAAGAACATCTACTTTGTTTAATGTTACTGCTTGAGTGAGAATGGTTTGGTCTAGAACACTGGCTATCGATAAGATTCTCGATAGTCAATTAGGATGGGGTATGTTGGGAAGCAGACAATTTATTATGTCACCACACATGATAGCCAACCTACATGGAAATATATTACATTCCTCCCTTACAATTTCTTGACTATAGATTTTTCAAAATACCTAAACATATATAAAATAAAGAATACAATACATGACCACGATTTCCAATATTCATGATGAAATAGTTTACATTTTAAACACTCTTTTATACAGAAATACAGAATATAATATCTGACCATAGCTTTCAATAGTCACAGTGAAACAATATAATAATACTTTAAATTATATACAAATTTATTTTAACTACAGGTTTTCTACTCCTAGTTGGATACCTAGGCTACTTTACTTGTGGTGAGATTTCAACTCTCTGAGGTGGGTGTGATTCAAGACTACTGCCCTTTTCATGCAATACAACCCTGGGGACGAATGGAGAATGATTCTCATCCCTGAATGCCTTAGGAGATATCAATCCTTCCCTATTAGGTTTGGGATCAAGCTCTGAGGAATATGGCTCTCTCATGCTACTGTAAACTAATTAATTGGTCTATTTGGCATTTCTATGTTGCTGCCCTTAATCTGACTAAATAGGCTATTGGACTAAATTGTTATACAACAAACCCTTCAATCCATTTATTCTTTGCTTGATAGTCTCTGACTAGTACCCGTTGGTTTGGAATTAGTTCCGGAGTTTTACATCCCTTTGCATATTTAACCTGTTTTCTCTGATTTTGCTCTACATTTTCATTTATATTAGAACGTAAAAAATCTAGCCTAGTTCTAAGTCGTCTTAAACATCCATTTTTATGGTGTTTAATTTGTAGTACTCTGTACTGAGTTCCTATATTCATATAGAAATATACTTAAAGCTACTTCCATATTTCTTTTTTCATGAATAGCAATAATCAATTTATTTTTTACAAATTTTACTGCATTTTCGGCTAGGTCGTTACTTTGAGGATGGTATGGAGGTGTTAAAGTATGTTTAATACCATTTGCATGGTGGTCCATTGTCACTTACAATGTGTTCAGGTAAACCAAACCTCACAAAGATCTGTCTTAAATGAGCAATGGTTTGACATGCTGCTGTTGATGATACCTCTAACACTTCCAACCATTTAGTATATGCATCTATGATAACAAGATACATCTTATATTTGAATGAACGCATAAAATATACATGTAGCTTAGACCATGGTTTATTTGGATAATTCCAAACATGTAAAATACTCTTCGATGGATTTTGTCTTTCCAAGAGACAGGGTGCACAATTTTTGACCATTTGTTCAATGTCCGGATCAATATTAACCACCAAATATAAGCTCTTGCTAAAGTTTTCATTTTAACTATTCCAAGATGACTTGAATGTAATCTCTCTAACAAAGGTCTACGAAATTTCTCTGGTATAATAACTCAATACCCCCACATCAGTATTCCTTGCTCTAATGTTAATTCATTTTTCCTATGAAAATAAGTTGTAAACTCCTTATCATAATCATAAGGCCAACCAAACTTCACATAATCTCTAAGTTTAACAAATTCTGGATCTTTTTGTACTTCTCTCTTTATATCCTCACATTTTATAGGTATTCCACTAATTTCAAAACATTGTAAATAAGTACCAATACAATTATTCTCTAATTCTTCATTGTCATAGTTAACTAATGGCCAGCTGGATATTACATCAGCATTACCATGATTTTCTGATTTGACATAGCAAATATCAAAATCATAACCTGATAAGAAAAGAGCATATCTTTGTAATCTACTAGCTTCAAAGGGTGGTACATTTTTTTCTCCCCAAATATGCTTAAAAGGTTTATGATTTGTACATAGTATAAATTTCCTCCCCCACAGGTATTGATTAAATTTCTTTACTCCAAAAACAAGGCTCAAAGCTTCCTTGTCAATCTGTGAATATCCCTGCTCAGCTTTAGATAGTGTGCGGGAAGCATAGGCTATTGGACGTTCACTTCCATCACTCTGCACTTGTGACAGTACAGTACCAAGACCATAGTCTGATGCATCACATGCTAATTTTAATGGTAATTTAGGATTATAGTGAGTTAACACCTCTGCGGACACTAACCTCTCTTTAATTATTGAAAAAGATTTCATGCATGCTTTGTCAAAATTAAAATCTGTGTTTTTTCTCAACAGACAATACATAGGACAAAGAATCTTGAATAAGTTTGAAACAAATTTCCCATGGTAATTGACTAGCCCTAGAAATTCCTTCATTTGTTTAACATTTTCTGGTTTAGGTGCATCTAATATAGTCGCAATTTTGTTTTTGGCTGTTTTTAAACCATCTTTGTCTATTACAAACCTTAAATACTCTAAACTCTTAGAAAAAAACTTACATTTATTTTTGCTTACTGTGATACCCTTGTCACTTAAGCGTTTACATACCTCTTAGAGTCTGTCACAATGTTCCTGCATGTTCTTACCAATAACTCAAATGTCAGCCAAAAATACAATTACTACTTTCAACCCCTGTAATAATATTTCCATTAATTTTTGGAACAAATTTGGTTCTGGAGAAATTCCATGAGGAATTCTGTTGTACATAAATAAACCCTTTTGAGTGCTTATAACACAAAGTTTCTAAGATTATTCGTCTAACCTAACCTTTTGATATTCATGACTTAGATCCAGTTTTCTAAAGGTTTCTCCCTTTTGTAAAGTGACAAATAACTCTTCTATTTTGGGAATAGGATGTCCCTCTAGTTCTAGATTAGAGTTCAAGGTCACTTTTAAATCTCCACATATTCTAATATTTCCATTCCTCTTAAGTACAGGAACTATAGGTGTACCCCATTCACTATTAGAAACCGGAGTTAATACCTCCTCTTGCACTGAGTGTCCTAACTCCTGCTCTACCTTTTCTTTAAGTGCAAATGGAATTGATCTTGGTTTTCAATACTTTGGCTTAGCATCTTTTTTCAAATTTAACCTAACTGTTTCACCCTTATAATCACCAAACTTTTTATTAAAAACTTCTGGAAATTCCCTTAACAGGTTAGTTACCATTTCTGTGTGTACCCTATCTACCGTTACACTATTAGCACTTTGCAAATTTTCTGGAATCAATAATTGAACTTTTAGTTCCTTAATCCACTCCCGCCCTGGTAATGGATTAGCTACATGTTTAATTACAAATAATTCTATTTTGTGTTACAAATTCTGATATTGGACATTTACATATATAACACCAACACTTATCACTTATATATGAATTTAAGATTAAACCAGTCGGATGCAATTTTAAGTGACTCAAATTTATCCAGATAATACTTTTCAGAGATAACACCCTGCACCTGTGTCTACTTCAAAGGGAATTTCTTTTCCTTCCACCTGAACATTTATTCTAATGTCATTTAACACACCCAACTCCACAAAATGTTGTTTATTACTGTCATACTTTTGTCTGTCTCTGTGAGATTTGCTAGCAATCATACGAGAAGCCCTAATAGAATTGTTTGACTTACCCAACTGTTTCAATCAACACACCTTTTGCAAATGACCTTTCTTCTTACATACATGGCATTCATACTGTTTATAATAGCATTTATTTTTTAAATGGCCATTTCTTCCACAGCAACAACACCTCACCTCTCTCGTACCACCTTTTCTTTCTTCTTTTTCCAACATTTGAAGAATTTGGGATTGATGACCAGCTGTTCCACCGGTGTTATGTCCAAAGGCCAGTGACACTGCATCCTTCTCGGCTGCCTCCAAAGATGTTGAAATCAGCACTGCCTTTTAGTAGTCTAGTTGTCTCTTCGCTAAAAGTCGTTGCTTAATAGAGCTGCTCCTCAATCCACTTACAAGACGATCCCGTAAATAATCAGATAATGATTCTTTAAATTTACAATGCTTTGAAATTTGTTTTTAGCTTGCGATATGATCTGATACACTTTTATGTTCATACTGTGATCTTAAACTAAATTTATACCTTTCGGCAATAAACAATGGCTTAGGATATAAGTGTTCTTGGCTAATTTTAATCAGATCCACATAGATTTTTCTTGACGGCTTGTCAGGTGTACATAAATCTCGTAAAAGATTAAAAGTTTTCACTTCCACTACTGTCAGTAGCACAGTAGCATACTTACATTCGACAACTAGTTTGAATTGCCCCACATATGACGACCAGGTTTCTTCATTACTATCGAAACTACTCATGTTTCCTATGACCACCCTTTTGTGTTAATATGGATGATTTTTCATAGACCACGCCCTAAGTTATTAAAATCCCCAAAGGTTCTCGGAGTGGCCTCAAGTCAGTTATGCATACGTTTCCAGTCGAAGACTTTTTTTTTTGTCACTTATATAATTAAATTAATTCAAAAAACTTTTAAGGCTGGGCTTCCAAATAGCCAGGAACATGTTACACCATAGTTTATTTTTTCTCGTCGCCAATATGTTACGTCTGTAGCATGGTAAGGACGTCCGGAATAACAACACCCACTTTGTGTAATGGTACTGCTTGAGTGAGATTGGTTTGGTCGGGAACACCGGCTATCGATAAGATTCTTGATAGTCGTTTAGGATGGGGCATGATGGGAAGCAGACAATTTATTAAGTCACCACACAGGATAGCCAACCTACATGGCATCCTACATGTAAGCTCCATATTATTTTGCCAGGGGAATTTATTTGTCCTTTATAAATAAGAATTCACTATTCATAGGTGTCTGTTAAGGAATATTTCACTGTAGTTTCTATGAAATGTTTTTCTAGCTAGGTCAGAGTTGAGGAATGTTGTTCATCTATCACTGTATAATGTGTAAATTTACACAAAGTGGGCGGAATCATGCAGCACGACTTTAATCCCATCCCTCTAATGTTATCCCAAGGCGTACCTTTATTTTTCCAACATTGATTTTGAAATAAATCTAATTCCTGTCAACAAAAATATCCCAATCTCCTTACATGTTTAAACCATTTATTAGTTCCATAATTAGATCCTAGTCATTGCATTGACTGCTGTAAAAGGATCTTAAAACCGAGTAAGATATAATCATGAGCTCTGGCAAGAATTAGTATGTGACCTTGGCAATTATTTCTGTTGTGGGTCTAGAAATCACGAAGGATTCTGCGAGCGAAGGTAACTTCAGTGAGGATGACTACCTGGATGGTCGTCGTGGGGCAAGAGGACATCACCAACACCACGGGATGTCTCGAAGTCATCCAGACAGAGGAAGGGTACCCATACTACCCCATGAGAGGGGTCGTATAGACCATCACCAACACCCACAAAGAAGAGAGCGGGGAGATGACAGGTACACTCACTTATCTAGAATCACTCTGGTAAGAATCTATTATACCCATCTGATATTTATTATAAATTTTCCAAATTGAAAATTAATCTCAAGTAATATTCTTATTTTATATCTGAATGTGCTATGTCCTGTCGAAGTAATAAATTAGCAGACCCACAGAACGCCTTGGGTCCTACACTCCACTGTGCTGCTCTTTGCAGTCTGACAGCAGATCAAATAGATTTAGCATGGTCCATTTGCTGTTGTATCTGGCTTTTCAATAGTTTCTGCATTTTAAAGTTATTATAATAATCATTATCAACTTCAACAGTCTATGACCAAGCTATTTTAGTAAAATGCCTCCATCTTCCTCCATCCTTCTACCATTCTTCCGCCTTTGATCCCTTCTATTTTTCTACATTTAAGGTGTGAAGCTGCAATCATTAATTACTCATATAACTTTACAAGACTTATTCTGAATTATGTCTACCTCTAATAAGAATTTATACAAATATGCAAATCATCTCCCGTTTCTCTAATCTTATACATACTATACATCCAGAAATGTCGATGTTTTAACGAATATTTCTCTTATTTTAAAGATTATTCACTTAATAAATATTCATTAACACTTTCCTCATTTAACATAATTGTGTTAACTACTCCTGACAGTAGCTCAGAGAGAACTAGAATCGCACCCATAGATACAATGAGTAATACACGATGCAGCGGCACACCGAGGCACTGAGAGGTGTGCAGATTCAGTCTTGGCGTACCTTTATTTTCCTCTAGATCAGTGAGGAAAAACTGCAGCTACCAAATATTAGAAACACTTCCATTTAATCCTAAATTAAAATAATATGCCTCTTTTAACTTAATAATAGATCAAATTTGATTATAACTAAAATTAATTTTTGTATCTTTTAGTATGCAAAAATATTGATAAAACAAATTTATCAATAAACATTCCTCAAACATTTACAATCTCTTCAGAATCCATTTGGGATTATTTAAAATAAATTCAAAATATAAATTTTTGAACATGGTTGTTAAAACCAGAGTAATTGAATAAGATTCACATTAGGGGTTGTATTATCCAACATGTTACTCTTGTGCTTGATTGGATTGCCGGTGATGAAAAGATCGAGTTTTGAATCCTGGATTGGTATATTGGAGGAATTTTGTTTCTAAATGGTTTATTATAAATATCTAGCATACTCATCATTATCCCAATAGTGGAATGGGTAGCCTAAAAAGATGAAGGCGGAAAAAATTAAACAAAGTAAGTTGATAAAATTTGATAAAACTATCAATAATTTCTTAATGCCAGGCCTCCACCGTGGTTCGGATTCCACGTTAAACTGTAGGTCATCCATTTCATCTCACAATCACCCTACCATTACACATNCACCCTACCATTACACATTAGCATAAGTGCGTATAACCCGAACGGGTAGTAAGACGTGGTGCTAATAATAATAATAATAATAATAATAATAATAATAATAATAATAATAACAATAACAATAACAATAAATAATAGTAATAATATAATATTTATTTGGGTGAAGTTAAGGCCAACATTTTTTCTTACTTTCATTGTATTTGCAGATAATCTATAGTTTGGTCTCCACCATATGGACTCCATATTTTTGAATGGTTGAAAAGACGCATCTATGTATATTTACATGATCATCATAAATGGGAACTAATTTAATTATTCCAATTATGAAATGAATAATCACATTAATGTTTTTTCAACTATCATTTTGAAATACTAGAATAATTATGTAATGTATCAAATAAATAAAACACTTCATGATGATCCATATTTAAATAATAATTTAAATGAGTTATGGTGTATCAGGAGCCAAATTATTAAGGAACAAAATAGGATTGACAATGTACTTGTTGGTTAAGGCACATATTAATTACCTTTCATATTCCAATCCATAAAATAAAGTAATTATTCAGTTTAAGGTACTTGGGATGGTATAAGAATTTTGAATGAATAAATCTTCATTAATCAATCAATTTTCCTCTTCCAATAAACTTATTAATGTGTGAATAAACTTATCTTTAAATTGAGTTTTAAGTTACATTTATTAGCACAATATTCTAAATTGGGGCTATTAAACAAAGGTGAAAATATGTCTTTGAACAGTACCAATACTGATAATGTAATGTACAAACCAATACATACATTATGTTTATATTCTAAGAATTAAAATCAGTAATACTAGAATAAAATATCCAAAAAATCTTTAGAAACAGCTTATTTGCCATATCTTTCATTAATATCAGCCTCAAGCTCCCATTTTTGATTAGATATAATTGGTTTCCCAAGTATCTGATCCAAATTTTATTCTTTTTGGGGATCCTAATTAATGTAATATTATCAATAATCTATTGTTGAGAATCTAATTATCAATAATAAAACAAAAAAAACATGGGTTGTGACTTTCTATTTGGTTTCTGATCCAGGGACCAATACTACATGGAGAGTAGAGGAGAACCTCGCAGCCGGCATGGGGACCGCGGGTACAGGGGAGCTGGATACGGAGGCCCGAGAGCTCTAGCCCACCACGGATCTGGCCCTCCAGGCCGTGACAAACGCACCCGTTGGTTCGTAGCCCTATTCGACTATGACCCTACCACTATGTCACCCAACCCAGATGCTTGTGAAGAAGAACTACCTTTTTCAGAAGGAGATGCCATCAAGGTAAACTGCATTGTCTGCATCTATTTCAATACATTAATAATTTATTCATCAATAAATGTGCACTAACCCGATTATTAACTATTGAAATATTTAATTAGTTATGATACATTTTATTTTGAGTGTTGAATACAAATCAATCACCGGTTGGTGCACAGTCAGGACATCACTCTCATCTAGGGTGCATTGAGGTGTTATTCTAATAAAGGTTTTATGGCCCTTCCTTCATGCAAATGTTGGCACATTTAATCTAAGTTCTACCTAAATTATTCCTATATAATAGTGTATTTAAATGGGGGTAACCAAGTTAGGATAGCAAGATACACTGTAAAAAATATATTAATTTTACTGATTGTACTGATATATATATATATATATATATATATGTGTGTGTGTGTGTGCGTGTGCGTGTGCGTGTGCGCGTGCGCGTGCGTGTGCGTGTGTGTGTGTATTAGCAATAAATGACACATCCTGGAGAGTTCAAGAAAAACCACATATAATAAAAGTTGTATAGTATATATTTAACTAGCTGCAAGTTAGTGGCGGTTCCTGGGTGAAGTTAGTATTCGCGTGTTCAATTTCCAACCATTAATCAAACTTTACAAATAATTTTATATTCATTTATTTAAAAATTCCAAACTGTCATTGTATTTTAAACCAATTTTTATTCTACATTTTATATCTCAATTATGAAACTATTGTCAAACAGCAAATCTTATCAACTTAATTTTTTGTCAGAATTTTGTCAAATTCTATTTCATAACTGTCAATGAATGTTTAATGATTCAATCCATATTATTTACATAAAAACAATATTGGTATATTCAATTTTAAAGTCTTTATTTCTTATTGCAATACTCCTTACTAACAATACTATTTCAGAATGTTTTCTAAATTTTTTTAACTACAAATTATTTAGTTGTCATGTTTTAAATGTGTTTGTTTTCCCAGGTGTATGGGGAGAAAGATGCTGACGGATTTTACTGGGGAGAAAGCAAAGGGAGAAGAGGATATGTTCCCCATAATATGGTCGTGGAGGTGCAAGAATTGCCCAAGGTATTTAAAGAAAGGTGTGATACATTGTTGTAGCATACAACACCTTAAATAAGAATGTATATTAAAAAGATATATAAAATTTAACTTGAAATGGTTTAATTAGAATATATAGAAATAGAATTTAACATAAAATGAATCAAAATCAATGAACAATTTTCATTGCAAACTTATATTTGTTCAGTTTTTGGTTTTTAAATCAAGTTCAATAAGTTCATTCCATACACTAAATTAAAGAACCTGTGTTAAATACATATGCTAGAATTTTTTTAATAACATATAGGAACAAACTTGCTGTAGATAAAAAAAGGTTATTTTTTGTGTTGTATTTATAATAAAAAGTTACAATTTTCATAAATAAAACATTCGTTGATTGAAATAAAAAGTAATATTTAAAATAAATTAATAAGTCGTGAAGAAAAACTTATTTGTTTTGTTCAGCAATCCTCTTAAAACTAGTTATTTGTGTACGTGCCTCGTACCCAGGCATACAATAATCTTTCTTGAAACCTGGGTCTCTGATAGCTATGTGCATTATAAATAATAGGATATGTTTCCAACATACATACTGTATGTATAAATAAAATTTAGAAATGTTATAAAGTGTCATATAAATATTGATCCTTTTTTTAAACATACAAAAATTGTTCAAACAGCCATAAAATAAAGAGCTGATCAAATAGATTAATAATTTTCAAGACCTTCTCCTTTCTTTGATTTTGACTGTTTACCAATGAGGAGGCTCAATGACTAAATCATTTTGTAATAATAAAAAATTGATAAAAATAAAGAAAAAGGAAATATATACTAATGAGTCTAAATTTAAGGAAAGAGTAAAAATTTGGGAAGAATCCAATTCACAGAGTTAATATCTTCTTTATTTATTTTATATTCGATAGTATAAATAGTCAAACACACATTTAAACACAAATTGAGAAATGCTTCTCCATTGTTACCTTTATCAAACAAAAAGAGAAGAGGGAATACACTTTACTCAAACAAAAGGGGTTAATCTTTTAGGAAGAAATAAATAAACTATCTTCTTTAAAGAATAATGCAAAATAACTATTATCTCAGGTGCTGGTAGTGGCATTGTTTTGATTAAGAGGATATATATATTTTAGAACGTTTTCGGAGATGATCATTGGCTTTTTTTGCTTGAATCTCTATTGCTGTTTGTAGGAGTGTTTGTAGAAGATAGTTTCTTTCTTCCTAAAAAACTAACACTTTCTTTTATCAGTGATATAAATATTTTATTTCTATTCTATTACTTCTATAGAACCTTGATAATCTGAACTAATTTGGACTGGGAGTGGTTTGGATTATCAATTCATTCGGATTAGCAAGTATGTATTTTTATTTTAAAAACAAGACAAATAGAACGCAATATAATAAGGTACAGTACAATAATTGTTTTCAAATATATCATTTTACTATTATGGAAGATTTAGATGCAAAAAGATAGACTATGTAATATTTTGATAAAAAATCTAATCATTAATGGATCATTATAAAAAATAACCTAAAAAATTACTAATTAAAATAATCATTGCATTTGGCTTACACGCTTTGCCCACTAAAATGCTCATTTTAAATAGCATTGTATCCTGTTTTCTTCATTTCATACATGTTATTTGGCCTATTTTACTTAAGGTGTGTTAAGATTACCAAATGTTCAGACTGTCAAGGTTCTACTATATTACCTTTTTCCCAATTAAATATTAAATATATATATTTAGCTTATATTATTTATATTGTATAACCACAGCCAAAGCTTTTGAGAAGTCTATTTTTACTCCTACAACAGTTGCTACAGTCAGTGGCTGTTGGTGGTCTTGGGATCTAGACAAACAGCCTTGAATTATTATCTTTTTCATTAAATTCTTGGGAGCATAACTCAAGACAAAATAAACTATAAATCATGAACTAGTTTTAAGATGACCATTTTGGGAGTAGAGCAAAAAAAAATCATAAAAATAAATTAACTTAAATCTATGGATTAAGACATAGTATAAAAATTACTTGAAAGTAAGTTGTGGAAGATCAGTTTTAACAATCTCTCTTTTAAAAAAGCAAAGGCTTGAAAAATTGAAAAAGATTTCACTAATAATTTACTAACTACACATTCCTCGTTACCCACACACATATTGAAAATATAGCTATATTAAATTAAATAATATAATAAATAAAATAAAATATAAAGACTAACTAACACCTTAATAAAACAAATTATGACCCATACGAGAGCCACCCGTAAACACAACTAAACAATAATTAACACTGTGCATGCTCCAACATTTACAATGGGCACTAGGTGGATGTTTACAGTTATTGTTTCATTCAACAGTAGCAAGAGGCAGTTTAAACTTGGTTTTTATTTTACCTCTACTGATTGTATAGGGGACATATAAGATGTGCATGTGCCTTAGCCTCTTTCCCTCCCTTTCAACCCTCATGCCACTTGAAGGCAGGTCATAGAGGTGCTGTTAAGATTGCTTTTAGTAAGCTATTTCGCTGTTGTTGGATTCGTGGAGAGGACAACCCCACAGACACACTTGAATTGAAAAATAAAGATGCTGCCAAAATATATTATGTTTGGGATTTTTAAAATATTTAAGTTATTTTAATTTATTTAATAGAATAATAATTATTTCACTGAAAGTAGGCAAGCAGTGCTTTCAATGCTTACATGGACCGACTGGCACTGGTTACATAGTTTTTTCTAGCAGTTTCTTTTTTAATCCTAAATGGAATAATTTAGTGTTTGTGTAAAGTGAATTCCCTTTTTTCTTTTTGTTTGATAAAGGCAACAATGCCAGAAATATTACTCAATTTATGTTAAAATTTGTCTTTAAATGTGTGCTTGACTATGTCTACTATAGAAGATAGAAGAAAAAAGATGTCATCATTGTGCTTTGGGTTCTTCCAACATTTTTCCTCTTTCCTTAGATGGGTTGTCTTCTTTAAATTTACACTTAATAGGCTACTTTTCGTTTTCCTTTATTTTTATCAATTTCCATTATTATAAAATAATTAATTGATTTTGAGAGATTTAGTAGTACTGTTAAAAGGCTGAGATTTAATTATAGAATCGGAATTCACTAACCTATTTCCTGGTCATTTAACTCTGGTGTATAAATGGGTTAATCAAACAATATATTTTAGATGCTTTGCTGTAATAATTGACCTTCTTCTATATAAGTGATCTAATTAGAGGCATTTTACCTTCTTTCTTCTAATCATTCAACCAATTATGTATACCAGTATTTTTGAGATTTATTTCACAATCCGACTGTGAATGTAGGTTACTCCTTTAAATTTTGTAACGAAATTATGGTCCAACTGCGGAGCTGACACACTTGCTATTTGTTTGCTTTCTCTTTTCTCTCTCTTTTCTCTCTGTTTTCTCTCTCTCTCCAATCTTGTTCATCAGCCTTACTGCCAGGGGGCTAAGCAGTGGTGGAAACCAGGTCAGGTGCATACGAGAAAACAGGAGACTCTTCAGGGCCAAAACCATCAAGCTTGGAATAGAGTTTGGCCAGTTGGCTCCCAGCTGGGTAGGCTGGGAGCGAGAGTGTTGGTGATGATGATTTAAGTCATCATCAGCACCTATAGCCTTGGTTAGGAAAGGTCACCACCAAGAGTAATTCTACCTGAGGACCTATAAGCGGCAGCCCTTTTACTCAGGTGTAGGCCACAATAGGCTTATTAAGCCGGTGGCTAAAACAAACAAAAATACTAGATAAAACAAAGTGAAATTCCTGATTGGAACTTTTTTTTGACAAACATCTACGAATAGGGACTCTTAACATTGAAACACTGACTGGAAGAGTGTAGAAGATTGCGGATGTGATGCATTAGAGAAAAGTAGATGTCCTGCGCCTGAGCGAAACCAAGTAGAGAGGGAGTGTCATGAGTATATTAAGGAAAGGCTTTATTCTGCATTGGATGTGAAACGATGAAGGGAGGAGAAATAAAGTAGGCTCTATAGTGAGATAAGGGCTACAGGTGGAGGTGTTAGGGAAGAATGACAGAATAATAAAGATGACAATAACTGACAGAAGGAAAAAAAGGCGAAGCTGATACAAGAGTATGCCACACAAGTGTGGTGCCCAGCAGAAGAAAAGGACTTGTTTGAGGAAGATCTAGAAAGGAATATGGGAAATGAATATCTGGTAGTAATGGGGGATCTTAAAGCAAAAGTAGGAAAAGAGAGTGGGGGTTTTGAGTAGATGTTAGGGAAAGAAGGATGGGGGTAGAGAAATGAGGAGGGTAGAAGGTATTTGTATCTATGTGTAAGAAATAAAATGAAAGTTGCAACAGCTGGTATAAGAATGAAAGAGAAAGTTATAAGAGCACTAGATACATTTGGGAGAGGGAGCATATGTCGGTGATAGACTACTTTCTCATGGATGAAGAAAGGAAAAGGCATACCATAAAAATCATGGCAATACCAAGTGTGTTATTTGATAGTGACCACATCTTGTTGGTGTCAGACATAAAGGGCTGGGAATGTAGGAGAAAGAAAGTAAGACAAGAAAGAAGAAAAAGGGTGTGGAGGCTAAAAAAATTAGGAAGTAAGAGATCTGTACCTAAGAAAGGCAAGAAGCTTAATCCCCAAGGATGAGATACAAAGCTTAGAGGTTGAATAGGAAAGGTTTAAGAACAGTTTGGTGGGAGCTGCAGGGGAGGTATGTGGGAGGACAAGAAATAAAAGGAAGTGGAAGGAGACACCCTGGTGGAATGACAGGGTGAAGGAAGTAGTGGAGAAGAAGAATAAAGAATACAATAGGAGTTTTAAAATTAGAAATAGGGAAACCTAGAAATAATATAAGGGGGAAATGCAAAAATGAACAGAAATGCTGGAATGGTAAGTGGAAGGAAGTAATATGGGATTATATAGCCATCTAAGGAATAGGAGATAGAAAAGTCAAGAAGTTGGAGTGATGGATGAAGAAGGAAAAACGTTAAAGATATGAGATATTTTGAGAAGATGTTCAACCCGGAAGAGGAAAGTGAAAGAAAGGAGCAGGAATAAATATCAGAAATGGAGGAAAGAGGTGGAGGACGTATTAAAGAGGATGAAACAAGGAAAAGCACTGGGTGTAATCAAAATTACTATAGAAATGATAAGAGCTACAGGTGAAGTAGGTATACAGTGGTTATAAACTGTGCTATACCGGAAGACTGGAAAAACGGAGTTAAAATATCTCTTTTCAAGGAAGGAGACAGGAAGAAATTTTCAAATTATAAGGGGATTACACTGGTGTGCCAATGTACAAAAATATATGAGAAGATACTGGAAAAGAGAATAAGAAATAAAATGAAAGGAAGGTGGAGAGAGGAACATCACGGATTTAGGGGACAGGCTTAATCTTTGCCATACGACAGCTGATGGAAAGAAGGTATGAATATGGGAAAAACTTGGTAATGGTATTTATGGATGAGGAGAAGGAGAGGATAAAAATAAAGTTTATATAGCAAAGGATGAAGCTGGCATGGAAAGGGGAGTTTTAATGAGAGTGAAAAGTATGTATGAGGATAACAGGAGTTGTGTTAAGTCGGAAGGTGAGTGGATGAATTAGTACCAAATAAAAAATGTATTGAAGCAGGTTAGTGCCATTTCACCATTACCATTTGTAATGTTAATGGAAATGGTCATGAACAAAGTGGCAGGAAAACTCTGGGAGGAAAGAATGAAAGCCATGTTGTTTACTGATGACTTGATGGTATGGGGAGAGAAGGACAGTACAGGAACAACTACAGGAATGGAATGAGAAAGGGAATGAGTATGGAGTGAAATTTAGCTTGGCAAGGTGTAAAATGATGGTTATAACAAGGTAGAGGATAAGGCCTATTAAAGCTATAAATTTGGATGGAGTAAATCTGAGTAAACTACAGACCACGTCACTTATCTTGGAAACATAATTGAGGCAAAAGTTGGTGGTAGAGAGGATTTAATGAGAAGAGAACAGGGGAAAGAGTTGTTCCATAGGTATGTAACCTGCTATGGAGAAGAGAAGTGCCATTGAAGTGTAAGTAAGTGTTGTACAAGGCATACGTTGTACCATATGTCACATATGCAGTAAGAACATGAACAGTGAACGTAAGAAAGAATAGGAAAGTGGAAGCCATGGGGATGAATTTTGTAAGGCGCATATTAGCTGTCACGAGAAAAAAACAAGATTAGGAATGAAATTATCTAGGTAAGAGTGTGAGTACAACCGCAGAAACACCAGCCTTTTCTCGCATCCCCTTCCAAGCCTCCTTGAGTTAGATTATTAAGCATATGAAGCTACACAGGCCAAGCAAGATGGTAGTGGAAAATATATGTTGAATAAAATACTGGCCCAGCCCACAGGCTGGAAACAAGAATAGATGTAAAGTAAAAGTACCTAATAAATTGTGTAAGACTACAATAATATAACACCAGTATATTTTTTGTGTATAAATACTTTATAATGAGCCTTGTTCAAGAAACATTTTCATTTGGAATCATTTGTTTCACGTCTAAGTATAGCCTTTAAAAAATCAGGAAAAATAATTATTTTTGCCAGGAAAAATGACAATTATGCTGGTATTTTATTCTAAAATTTAAGTGATTACTTTGATACTAATGTAGTATTAATAATATGTAGGTATATCATTCTGTTAAACTTCATTTTAATTGTATTGGTTAGGTGTAAGAAAAAGTAGTAGCCTCAACTTCACCATTAAGGTTGATTATTATTATTATTATTAAAACAAGGAAAAATTAATTTACAGTATCACATGTCTTGCAAATAGAATTTAATGGATATATTAAATACATATATATTTACATAAAATTTAATAGACATATGAAAATAGAATTAAATTATAACATAAATTCAAACCTTGAGTGGGAAAAAAATATTTACAGCAACATTAAACAAATGCACTATCTCTTGGCCCCTAAGTTTCCCTTGTAACTTTCAAAATAAATGACATAATTTAGTGAAATTTGCAACGAACATACCTTGCTGTATGAGAAACATGATGATCTCATAGCAAGTGTTGAAAGTGGAGGCCATTAGCATCAAAGCATGCCTACACACTCCTCTCCATGTTATAAAAGGTGTTCACCAACACATTGGGAGTCACATCCTCAATTGCCAGCCGAATTTTTTTCTTGCAGTTTGGTTTTTTGTGATATGCATTCCCTTTCAGCACACCCCATAGGAAGAAATCCAGTGGAGTAACATCAGATGACCTCGTTGGCCAAAGTCCCTTAGAAATGATACAATCTTCAAAGAAGGAAACAATTTCAGTCATGCTGTCATTGGAGGTGTTGCAGGTGGCACCACCCTGCTGAAAATAGCCAGTACAGAATTCTTTGTCGTCCAACTGATTCACAAACATTTGGAAGATTTCCATGTAAGCTGCGGTATCCACCATTATATGGAACAAGATGGGTCCGATAATGCGGCACTGCGACAAAGCACAACACACTCCAACTTTTTCATCATTAGGAGGTGACTCATGCAAGATGTGAGGATTCTCACTAACCCACATATGGTTATTCTGGGAATTGACGTACCCACTTAGGTGGAACAACACCTCGTCGAAGAACCACATGTAGTCCATTATTCCTGGATGTGCAGTGATAAACTTCTGGAACCAATGACAGTAATTGAGTCTCTTCTGTTTGTTAAGAGTTTTCAATTCATACGTAACAGTAACACGTATGCATGCAGGGTTTTTTTCTGCTCTTTGACATGTGCTTGTGGAAGCCCCAATCTCCTGTGACAATTTATGCAAGACTTCTGTGGGGAGGCCATCAGTCTGTTTTTAACTTCTTAACTGTTTTGTCTGGCAGCTTCAGATATCCTCCTTCGTGGACATCCAATGTTCCCATGGTTTCTAATTTATTCACCCATGTTTCTCTGTCCGCTTGCTCCGTCATGTTTGTCCGTCGCAAATTTCACTGAATTGCGCCTATTAAGTTATAAGGGAAACTCAGGGGCCAAAAGTGAGTAAAACATCTTGAACAATCATGCTTAAATAAATGTATATATTTTTAATATTCATATATCCACAATATGTTTGTGGTGGGTATTCTAATAAGGTAACAATATTGATAATATTGATATTATAACTAAATATTTATATATAAGTAACGATGTTTAACTTTTAATAACAAGATTGTAGTAAGACGCGGTAATAAAAAAAATATATAATTAATTTTATTTCAGTCACACATTCTTACTTGTACTCTCACACTGATGACAGAGATTAAAGTATAAGAATTTTAGCAAGCTTATACTAAAAATTTCTTATGGTGACAGCATTTTTAATATTTACTTTAAGATTATTCAAGATTGAGCTCCAGCAATAGTAAAATAAATTGAATATAAGTTTTATTTAAGAAAAAGAATGAAGAGAGTGTAATTTTCCCGGGAGCAGGTACCAAGATTATGATGAACATGAGGTGTAACTAGTCATGTAGAAAGGTTTTGAGGAGAGCCTCTGAAAACTGTGTCGATTCAAAGCAAATAACTACACACATATTTAATCATTAATATCAACAATATATGAAAAAGATTTATCAAAATGTCCATTAATTGAAACTCTTTCAATTACTAAATAACGATATTTTTTTAAGATTATGCCAATAGTAGGAATTCTAACAAGGCAACATTAGTGATAATATTAATATTATAATTGATAAATAACAAATATATATTATATAAATGTGTGTATGTATATATATATAATATATATATATTAGATATATATATATACATTATATCTAATGTTTAACTTTTAGTAATAATATTGTACTAAGATGCAGTGAAAAAAAAATAATTCCCTCTTATTAAAATATATATGTGTGTATTTTTTTTAATAATACACTTTTTATCCACTATTAATCAGCACAATCATTTTTGTGGGTGATTTGTATTTCAGAGCAACGTGGAGCCCACCCGGGGCCAGCACCTTCATTCCAGAGATCGTTGGGGGGACATATATGCAAATATGCCAGTTAAAAAGATGATTGCACTCTATGACTACGATCCCCAAGAACTGTCACCCAACGTGGATGCCGAGGTGAGAATGAGTTAAAGTTTTTAAAAATCTCATATGCAGCAAAAGACTAATCCAATTTGTTTGAGTTGATTACTCTAGACATAAAACTAAGTAGTGTATCAAACTATAGGAATGAGGCTGAGAAAAGCACCCTTATTAACATGGAGGCCATGTTTTACTACAAACTTTATTTTTATTTATTTAGTTTCATTAGCCATTTGTGATATGCATATATCTATGCTAATTATTTAGTTTGAGGAAGGTATAATCTTAGAGAAAACTTACTGACATTTTCTTGGAGGAAGTTAGGAAAAATTACCCTTAGTACACCTGACCAGAATTCAAACCTGGGAAAATGTTTAAACCAATATTCTAATAAAACATTGTTTTCTTACACTAACTTTGATTTCACAAGTTTCATAAAACACTACAATTCCACTAAGTCCCAAATACATCAAATTTGCACATACATATTACAAACTAAATATATAACATAGACCAATCATAGTCTACCAGAATATCACACTATGGTATTATCAGGCTATAATATTATTAACACTGCGTCTTACTATCCGGTCAGGTTATACACACTTACGCTAATGTGTAATGGTAGGGTGACTGTGAAATGAAATGGAGGACCTACAGTTTAACGTGGAATACAAACCACAGTGGAGGCCTAGCATTCCCCACCTTCAAAAATTGTGATTAATACACGTCTTGTCAGAGCTGAAGGAAGGTTTTGGTAATCAGATGAATCTGTGCTGGGACCGAGGATTGAACCCTGGACCCCAGCACAGAAGTCCGACACCTTACCCCTAGACCACCAGGTCACCCATCAGGTTATAATATCGATTTATCAGTGAAAGGGCTATTTTCATTATCTGCAATAGCAACAGCTCAGTGAAGAAGAATGAATGTGAACTTTTATCAAGTATTTTCAATATTTATGTTTTCTCACGTATGATTGGGTTATTGGATCATTCTGAATATAGCTTTACATATAAATTGCTATATATAATTGGACAATATTGTGAAGAACTATTTAGAATTAAAAATTTCCAATATAAAGTTTTCTTTGTTTTGTTTCATTTTAACTTAACCCCAAATATATATCTGGAAAAGTTGTGGAAATTGATATAAATATGTATCTCATAATCAAATGATATTTTAGCGAGCACTATCGTGATTTTGCCACACATTTTAGAGTTTAGTGTTTTGTATAAAGACTTTCAACTAAAGGATTACTAATGATTTTATCTAATGGGTGAAGAAGGTAGTTGGAGTATCTCCTGCTTACCTTGCAGAATAAAACTCTTTTCTACTAAACAACAGCAAACAAATGCAGTGTGAGTCAAACATCATAGACCGCAAGGCTCCCCTTATAATAAGTACAGCTTATACAAACTACTTTACATTTACATCCATTTTCCAGCCTCTGGCCTGGATCATTTTTTTATTCAAGACATATAGTTTTCCACTATAGGCTTGCTATGCCTGTTGTAGCTTCATATGCCTTACAATTTAGCCTTATATTAGGACAGTCACAGCATCCAGTTCCAGGCCATTAATTTATCAATGTGAAAGGGTAATCCCATATTTTCATCACTGATAAATTTTCAGCCATGCCAGGAATTGAACCCAGGATCCTTAGCTCAGTATGCAGATGAGCTACTGACCGAGCTAAGGTGTTGGACACTTATACAAACTACTTATAACCTTTAAAAGCCTAAATGTTGCCTAAATAAAACTCAACCCTCTCCTTTCAATGCATTATCACTATACTCCAAAACAAAGCAAGGGGTGTACACAAATCCGGGACAATAAAATCTCTAAGTTAGAGTTGTAATATTTGGTTGAAACTATTTATTTTAATAAGGGAAAAATGGTGCCAAACGTCTATATTAAACTAAACATTGAAAGGAGGATAGAAAGACAAGGCCTACACAGTTACCAAAAAATCGGATTTGATAATTTATTAGTGAGCAAGCTCCCACCTATGAAGCTAGGAAGCATTGTAACTGTAAGGGAGCTGTATAGCATGAATCATCTGAATTCCGTGTTTGGGCATGAAGTGCTTGCTATATTACCAAATCCAGGCACCCGCCTGGTCTCAAAATTAGATAACCCTTTCTCCTTTCCCACCAATCATGCCTACTCACACCAGTCAGTAATTTCTATACAAACAATAAAAGATTATATAATTTAATATAATGTAAATACAACAATCCATATTCCAAGAATAAAGACACAAGTTTGAAAAGGCAAATGCAGAATCCAAGCCTTAACCTTTTTTTGAATCAAGAAACAGGCAACAACAGAATCTAAATAACCATGAACTACCTCTAGCCCTGCTGCCATAGTTTAATCTGTGTTAAACTCTCTTCTGCTGAAAAAGTAGATTGAAGTATTCCAAAAATTACACAATTATGTGTTTTGTTGTGTTTTAATTGTGACCTTTAAGACTTACAATTTTCTAGTAAGTGTATAGACCTTGCCCTTCTATCTTCCTTTCAACGTTTAATCTCATTTATTTTAATAGTAAGCTTACCATTATTTTATGTGTATTAGGTTGGAATCCACATTAGTTATTTTGTTGTATTGGTTTTATAATTTATAAAAGAAATAACTTGGGAAAGTCAAAAAAAACTTATAAAAGAGATGGGATAGTCCAGCACACTCCTTTTCCAACAGTGACAGATAAGAAGATGACCTTGTGTATAAATAAAGGCAGACACACATCAGGGGAAAAAAAATAAAAATAAAAATAAAAGTAATAAATATTTGGATCAGCCTTATAACATTGCATTTTTAAGACAAGTTCGAATACAAACATATAGTTTATACGGTATCTTATATTTTAGTTTACTTACATAGATTTAAATTTGTTTGATATTTATTTTTACTAACATGGCATTTTAATAATACTGTACACTTCGTTTACCCTGAAATGTAACAAGTTTACCCTTACAGGTTTAATTATGGTTCAACTTATAAGAAAGGGCCCTACTGCTATCTTTTAAGGCAATACTTCTACCTTGTGGGGTAAACCCAGTCTGCATTAATTAGGAATGTGGGCGTATAACCAAAACGGATAGAAAGACGTAATGCTAAAAAAAATTGTTTATTTTAATAGGAATGTGTAAGAACCACTTTTATAGTACAAGTTAACATCAAAATTACCATTCAGAAAGACTATGTAACTAGTCACGCCATCTCCGGTCATCTCTGGTTTGATGATCAACCTCATCTTCTTACGTTGTCTCGTCCACGGCAGTCAGTTCCGGAAGAACATCTCGGGGTTATGTCGGAATAATGGTGGGGGTAGAGGTTGTTACCCGTCGTCTGCTCAGCTGTTGTCAGCTTTGGTTACTAACCCCACATTGTGAGTCATTTTGGTACCCCGTCGGCCCCGCCGACATCTCCGGTCATCAGCTGTTGTTAATGGCCTCGCGTTGTCATCTTCTTCTTAGGTTCGTTGTCCACGGCAGTCCGTTCCGGTAGAACATCTCGGGGTTATGTCGGAATAATGGTGGGGGTAGAGGTATACAGTCGATTTAAAAAGATGTTGCTTATCGTAGCATTTGAAATAGAAGTTTTATTATAATAAATCTTTTACATATTATTACCGAGGATATTTTAATTTAGTAACATGAAATAATTAATACATAGCCAAAGATAACTATTTAGCCACCTGGGCTATCTCTACTTTCACCCATTTCGAGACTCTACACGTGTCGATAAGTGAAAATGAGAGTACACATCTTTACTCTTTACGTGCTCCCAGACAAGTGTCCGTGTCTGACGCTTTCCTCACAGATAAGGTCAAACACAGACGCTAAACCAAAGGCACTGATTGGCCAGGAGTCCGCGCCAAAACCTCCC
>CABFVX010008363.1:0-18283 GCA_902151425.1 Timema shepardi | reverse complement strand
TTCCTAAATAGTTTTCCACTCTCCCTCCACGCAAATGCGGGTTCACTTCCTCTAATTTAACCTTCCCAATTCCTAATCCATTAGAGTAATTAGTACTTAAAGCGTATAACCCGAATGGGTAGTAAGACGCGGTGCTAAATAATATTATTATAAAGAAGTTGTTGGCGGGGGAATGAACTTTTTGATTTACTATTGTAAATACACTAAAAGCTACTATTTGTTTCAGATATTGTTTTGTGCAACTGGCGGAAGATGTAAACGCAGAATCGGCGATAAAGGAACTTGAACAAACAAAGTTTGGTGCAGGGAAATTGGTCGTCGAAAAGAAGTACAATAAAGAGGAAGAGGATTTGACTCCTGAAGCCATCGACCCTTACACGTATGTACAACCGGAGTGTTTGATATACAAGTACACTTCGCTTCCACTGAAAGATATCAGCCGTACCTTGATGGGTTACGATTTAATTATGAAGTGGCTTTTAAAACAAAGCCATAGTGCAATCCGTTAAGGTTAGACCTTTCACTTTAAGCTGTAAATTAATTCTTCGGGGTCAGGTTTTTCCCTTTTATCCTAAAAATATGTTTGGGGGGAGGGGGGGGGAAACTACTGATAAGCAGTATAAAAACTCTTAAACTCCATTTCAAAAACATTAAAAAAACTTCTTTTTTTGTGATTTTTGAATCTTGCACCCTTGAGTCTTGAATAATCTTAAGGATGGAATGATTGAAGGATATGAAGATTTCATCCCAAGTAGATTTATTCATGTGGCTAATATATTGTAATTATTTTATTTTACAGGCTATACATTGGAAATCTACCGACGAATGTGAATGTTGCAAGTGTGAAAGAAAAATTCCCCACCGCAGCACGAATCGACATAGGCTTTGCCCAGAGGATGAAGTTTACAAGGTTATATACCTGCCATTTGATTGCACTAGGCTACCCTCCCCTGTCATAGACTAGGACTTCTTCGCTACGCCCCGCAGCATTCGTTGACTAAAGTTAGATACAAATTACTAGATTATATTATGGTACAACAAGACATTTAACACCGAGTCATAAATTAGTTGTTCCTTTTTTGGGTCCTTCAACAATATTTTGCTACCTTAGAACAGGGGTGGTTAACTTGTGGTACGCAAATATAATTTGTGTCGGATGCCATCGTCTTCGCGCACAGATTCCCGCCACTGACGGGGTGGGGTCTGTCTCGTACATAAGCCTCTCCTCCCACCACATTTCTTCCTCCACTCTTCTCCTCACTTCCTTTATCCACCTGCTGTCTCTTAAGTCTTCCTCTTGGCCTCTCTCCCTCCACCTCCATACCACCTCAATCTCGCCTTCTTTATCCTGTCCTCCACCTTCACATAAAAAACATAAATATTAAATTGTACTTTCCGCAGCATGGTTTAATATTTTTGAAGCCAATATCATCCTGACGGTCGATTCGTTATATGGATTTCACTTTTCATTTGTTTATCTACAAAACATCGTGACACTAAATTCAGGCTTCGTTAAAATATTTACAATTTGGTTTGAATCATTCATTATATTTTATAATATACAACACGTTTTGATTTTTAAAATCTGTTATAGTTAAAGAATTGTGTTGCTACGCAAATTATTGTTGGGTTCTTTACCTTCTCACACACATAACACATGTCAATTTTAAAACTGACCTACCTACCCAATCTTAAAATGTCATTCTAGAAAGCACCTGCATTAACATTTGGCGATAGAATGTGTGTTGAGTGTCGAGGATGGACAGGGGGAAAGAGGGAAGGAAGAACCACTATAGGTTAGGATAGAGGTGGTATGGACATGTGAAGAGGATGAAAGGGCGGAGGATTACAAGGAGGATGCTTGAAATAGACGTGACGAGCAGGAAGCCAAAAGAGACAGGTGGATAAAGAGAGTGTGGAAAGGAGAGGAAGGATTGGGCCTGTGTGGAGGAAGAGAGGTGGTGGGAGGACATGTGTAAACGGAGAGGCTTACGTTTGAGACGGACCCTGCCAGTGACAGGAAACCGTGGTGGTGATGGTCATAGAATATGTTAAACATAGTTGGAAGAAGTTACAGGTTCACCATCCCTGCTTTATAAAGTCTGTATTACTTTAATTATTTAATAATTTCAATAGAATGTAAATTTATTAAATAGTTTTCTGAGTGTTTTGAAATAGTTACATTGTAAACAAAGGAAAAATTGCGCCAAACGGCTATTTTAAATCAAACACTGTAAATATTAATTTGAGGCCCGCAGGTTTCTTTTAAATGTGTAGGCCTTGCCGTTCTATCTGCTTTTCAATTTTCAATCTAAAAATAGTGACTATGAATTTCTTATTTCTTAGTTTTCTTTAGTAAATTACTAGGGGCTAGAATTGAACCCTGGACCAGATGTTTTACTCTTGTGTTTTGTTTGAAGCAGATATGCATTTATACGCTACAACAATGTAGATGAAGCAATCGAAGCGTATCGAAAAACAAACAATCTATTACTGGATTCTCGAAGTATCATTGTGCGATTCAGACGGCAGCGAGGCCATGTCGGTTTGCCCGGGGAGAGCAAGCTACAAAAACCACCCAAGGTATTTATTTTATTTATATATATATATATTCACATCCATGTCCTTTTCCTGTGTTTGTCCTTTTTGTTATACCTTTTACTTGTTCCTATCTTTGTGTTCTATTATTCTCTACCATTTTCCTTTTTTTCTCCTCTTTTGTGTTTTTTGGTTTTCTCTTTTAGGAAGTTGCGTTGCGCGTTTCACACTCCCCCTGATGAGTTCCGATAGAATGAAACCTAGGTCGGGGGATTGGGCGGTGACGATCAATTTTCTTTAAGAGACATCCATTACCTTCTTTGTCCATTGGCAGCAGTGTAAAGTGTGAACTGTGTTCTTCTTTTCATTGTACAGGCCATATTGTGTTTGTCCCCCTTTTATATGTTTCTATCCACCTTTTCTATACCTTCTTCTAAATATAATACAATTACCTCATAAAGCGAAAAGAGGTTTTCCTTATAGAGTTATATCATTATATATATACAGCAATAACACGAGATATGTCTATCGAGACTGTTCTGTTTCACTTAATAAAGATAAATATAAAATATCCACACAAACATATATATATCTCTCTCTCTCTCCACCCACATTTTCATTTCAAATTTGAATTAAACCCGAATTGGAAATATTAAATATTCTCGGAGCTGAATTGAAGTTAAAATATTTTGGTTGGTTATTTTATGGTGAAAAAATAATTGTACAGCAATTGCTCAGTAATTGTCAGTAATATTTCATTCAAAGGTGATAAAGTTGAGATACTATCACAACATGCAGTTCAACTACCTCAAATTTAAAAAAATATAAATCAGATATATACATAAGGTGTAAAATGAAGCGATTTAAAAATGACTAGTAAATTATCTAAATAATTGTATTCCCATGAACTCTAAACATTTTGATGAATGTATTTGGTTTTTGTTTTTTTCACAGGAGCTGGAAAAAAAGAAGAAGTCAAAATCAAAGAAAGAAGAAAAGATCGCTAAATTGAAAATTGAACAGGCTGCAAAACTCAAAGTTGAAAAGGTAAGTCATTCTTTTCAATAGATACCAGTAGGTTTGAACCAAGTGATCCGGGTTCACTCAAGAGGCTGGACCCAGGGGCTTGTATGAGAGGCTAAAAGATCGAATTAAATAGATATCATCTGACAGTTACTTATAGACATTGGTTGAATCTACTATTCTCCAGGGTGACCTGGCGGTCTAGGGGTAAGGTGTCAGATTTCTGTGCTGGCGGCCGGGGTTCAATCCTCGGTCCCGGCACAGATTTATCCGATTACCAAACNAGGTGTCAGACTTCTATGCTGGCGGCCGGGGTTCAATCCTCGGTCCCGGCACAGATTTATCTGATTACCAAACCCTTCCTTCACCTCTGACAAGACATCTTGTGAATGTGGGGAATGCCAGGCCTCCACCGTGGTTCGGATTCCACATTAGACTGTTGGTCCTCCATTTCATCTCACAATCACCCTACCATTACACATTAGCGTAAGTGCGTATAACCCGAACGGGTAGTAAGATGCGGTGCTAATAATAATAATAAATAATAATAATACTACTCTCCAATCTCAAGTCAAGATTCTTCATTCCAGCTATAAAGCTTGGGGGTTTGAATCTTAGTCTTAGAAAACATGGTTGCCTAAGCAGAGTCGAGTTAAATACACTATTTAACGATCCACATCTTCAATTCACCTTCGAATCTCGAAACAAATTTTGGAAAATATTTTAAACATAAGAGGAAATATAAATATAGTATAGTAATAAAAAATACAAAAAAAAAAAATGTTAATATTCTTTCTTATAATCCATTCAGTTAAGTGTTAAATTACTGGTCTGCCCCCTGGTTGTTAAGTTCATCCTATAATTATAATTGGTTCTGAACTAACTATAAGCAGTATTATGGATCTAAAAGATATTTCCCCTTTAAAAAAATTGAATCTAAAATTTTCTTGAATATTCTGGTACCTAGTGACAGGACATTTTCTAGACACACAACAGCTGTCTGGTAGTGACAGGATATTCTCTAGACAGATAACGGCTCTCTGGTAGTGACAGGATATTCCCTAGACACACAACGGCTCTCTTGTAGTGACAGGACATTCCCTAGATATACAACAGTTTACTGGTAGTGACAGGACATTCCCTAGACACACAACGGTTCACTGGTAGTGACAGGACATTCTCTGAACACACAACTGGTTCACTGGTAGTGACAGGACATTCTCTGGACACAACGGTTCACTGGTAGTGACAGGACATTCCCTAGACACACAACGGTTCACTAGTAGTGACAGGACATTCCCTAGACACACAACGGTTCACTGGTAGTGACAGAACATTCCCTGGACACAACGGTTCACTGGTAGTGACAGAACATTCCCTGGACACAACGGTTCACTGGTAGTGACAGGACATTCCCTAGACACACAACTGTTCACTGGTAGTGACAGAACATTCTCTGGACACAACGGTTCACTGGTAGTGACAGGACATTCCCTAGGCTGACGACAGGTTTGGAAGATCATGGTTGTCCTCTTGAATCTGTCTCACTCCTCCTAACAAACCATAACCTCTAAAATTAATAATAATTTTTTTCAGGATGAAGACAAATCAAATGAAGAAGATGAGGAAGAAGAAGAGGAAGATGACGATGATGATGATGAAGATGATGATGATGACTCTGATGATGACGATGATGACGACGATGAGGATGATGATGATGATGATGACGAGGATGAAGAAGAGGATGACGATGATGAGAATGAAGATGGGGACGAAGGGGATGACGACGATGACGATGATGACGATGACAATGATCTGAACGATCATGAAGATGATGTAAGTTTTCCTTCCTGTTGTCACGCAACATATCAGCTAGGCTATCTCATGTTAGAACCACAGTCAGGTGCTTTCGTACCACTAAAGTCAGGAGGTCCAATGTACTAACAACCCAAGTGTTTTATCCGTGTGAAATACATTAATATTTTTCATAAACTCCTCAATTTATTGTTAAGGTTTAAATTAGGACGGGTAACCATAACGCTCACCTTGGTGAGACGGGAATAGAAATTGTTTGAATAAAACACTAAAAAAAACACACAAACATTTTTAAAGACAAGCTTTCACTCCTGCAGCAAATTCGTTCAGACCCTTGAGAGTAAATTGACGCTCAGTTAACTGCCGACAGCTGAATTAGTTTCAGTTAGGAGGGCAGGACTTGTACACCAGTTTAGTCTTTGAACTTGAAGAAGATATCTGTGACATTGAAAGCTCGTTTTAAATGTGTTTGTTAGTGTTTCATCTGTACAAGTTCTACTCCAGTATCATCAAGGTGAGTGTGTTGGCTATCCCTCCTAACTTAAACCATGATTTAACCTAGATTTACCCGCCTCGTTGGCGTAGTTGGCTAACGCGCTTGTCGTGTTGAGCCCGACTGCTGAGGACAGGGAGATCGAGGTTCGAATCTCGATCGGGTGTATTGGGGGTGGTTTTTTCCTAAATGGTTTTCCACTTTCTCTCCACGCAAATGCGGGTTCACTTCCTCTAATTCAACCTTCCCAATTCCTAATCCATTAGCGTAATTAGTACTTAAAGCGTATAACCCGAACGGGTAGTAAGACGCGGTGCTAAATATTATTATTTAACCTAGATTTCTTTTCCAAACATTCTTTATATTTATTATTAGTTTATTTTTTCTGTTTCGGTCGCGACCGTTGAGTCTTGTTGTGGTTCCGGCCACTAACTAAGAATAACTACCCTTTAAGCCCTCTCACTCACTGTATTTATTCATTTGGTTTGCAAATGTTAGTTTGTTTATTTGTCTCTTGGTTTATATTTCAGCGATCTCGAAGTTTATTTCAACGAATCGACTCACAAATTTCAGACGTTGATGGAATAGCGTTCAACTTTTTAGTTGATTGAATTTTGTGTGTGCGTGTGTGTACTTTAAACACTAAGCTGTGAACCGAAAATGAAACTTTGCACTTCAAGATCAATCATCTTTTATTTGTCGAAAGATTGAAGGTGGGTGTAGGAATGATTTGATATACTGTACTGCCATTTATGACAAGCAAACATTATGTATATTTTAAAAAAAAAATTTCACACTAGATGTTTAATTTTGATTTTGTAACTATTTTCGAAAGATGGTTTTTAAAAATGATCAAGAGCATTTTTATAATACCCAAATCATTGGTTAAAATCCTCAAAAAGTTTAAATATTGCAAGTAAAGTGTTTTCTATACTAATGTGAAGGAGATTCACTGCTGGAAGAAAGAAGATAGAAGTGTGGACTCAGGCGTCAAGCGTCGTCACATATAGTACAATCCGGGATGGAAATGGCGACCCTTGTCGTCCGGTGAATTAAAATGCAGGGGACAGAGAGATATTCAAGAACCCGTTGTACTCACAGAGTGTCTAGATAAGTGAGGGATAGATGTATGTTTAAGACTCCTATGTACCCAGAATGTGTTAGATTACATATTTTTGCCGATACACAACTTCTTTAGGAAATTATTTTGATATAAATGTATCCAAGTCGGCCAAATCTCTCGTGTACTGCGGTACTTGTACATCTTTGTGTGCGATACTGTATTCACCTGAATATAAGGCAACCCCCGCCCCCCACCTCTGCCCAAATTATCTATGTTCGTGTAACAATCGCATATTAGACTTAACGACCCACTTCAACTTCGTTTATTTAGGAGTGAAGTTGCCGAGGACCCAAACACGTGTGCTAAAAAAGGTTTGACGCACGGGTCTTAATCTCCTTTCAACTGCTACCGAAAAACTGAGGGAGAGAAAACTTGACTTTGAACAGCAAATCAACACATTCAAATCTAAAAATATCGGATGTTGCATGATTTTCCTAACAAACAATTATTGACCCTGACACATTTTTTTAAATTGTGTGATTTAAGTCGATTCAGGATTTTGAGGAAATCAAATTCCGAAGGAATAAAACTTTTTCTTATATTCAGGTAAATATGCTACTTATGTTTAAATGGTCATTAATCATAAACTCATAAAGATGTGTACAATTTTATATGATATGATTTTTTGATTTAATCAGTACTTTCCCCACGTTTTGCACTCAATTCTAATTTACTCTGGTCTTTTTAATAATTTTGAGAGAATATTTGGTGGAATCAAACACAAACAAGGCGAGAGACAGTCACATTAATCACCATAATCATCAACTGTTTAAAATCTTTGTTTCAAGTCAGTTTAGTGAAATGCGTCTATCCTTTTACCATTCTTTGTCCTTTAATCACTTCTATTACTACCTCACTTGCACACTTTCTTTTATCTGCTCCTTACATATCTTTGTCTCCCTTGCTTTCTTTTTCCTACATACTTCATCTCCATCATTCTCTTTGGTGTTCTCTCTTTCTCCATCCTCATTACATGTCCATACCATCTCAGCTTTGCTTCCTCTACTATCTCATGTACTCCAACATCCTCATTACATGACCATACCATCTGTCACATAAATATTTACTGCTAAAGTGGCTTATCAATTTGTCCATCTATATTTAGTGACCAGAAGACAAGCAATTTTTTAGAAAAAAAACTAACCTCTTAACTTTTAAAGTGCAGGTATGAAAGGATATGAAATAATCGACATGTGGTGTTTATTGTTTCTTCGCAACTAAAGTCTGTTTTATTTCCTAACCCACAGTGCGCTGTCAAATATACTGAAATGTGGTTTTCTGAGAAACCGGTGCTATCATTAATAAATATTTACAAACCATTATGTCAAATAAAATTGGCCACAATGAAGGGTGTAGTAAAATATCTATTATCTCTTGGTTCAGATAATTTGTAAGCATATCATAGACAAGAGTTTTAAAAAGTATGCCTGGAATTATTTTTAACTTAACCTATCTGTATTGTTTCTCATTTTATTTTGTACATTTTGTTTATTATAAATAATTTTTAGGGTTTCAAGTAATTTATTTTGTTAGATGTTAGATTATTTGTAACGCTATTGATAATAATATGTCATTTGATAGAACTCTACGGGCAGTTCTCTACTTTCATACATAATCTATTTCCGAAAACATAAAAGTTGAACCATACACTTAAATATGACAATGGAGGTTCTCCTCCCAGGAAGCTGAAACATATGAAATCTGTAATTATCGTAATTTTTTCCCCCCTCCCCCTCTAAGTGATGTAAGTAAAAGGGTACAAAAACATAACATTACTGTGGACAAGGGTGAAATTTCGGCTGGCAAGCAGCTTCACCATACGGCTCTTAATATTGGCTCATCAACTATTGTACGAAAGTCTTAACATGTTAATGTCGAGACGTGCCTAAATTTAGGTTTATAGTAGAGGTTGTACGGAACGCGAGAAAAAGGTAGGGTTTTATCAGTTTTTATATAAAAACTTTTTTTTAAAAAAATAAATCAAATATTGCTTCACTCACTACAAACATATAGTTTAATTTTCTTCACACGATGATATCAACAATGTCTTATAATTTAATGACAACTTTTTCTCTTCATTTAAAAAGTTTGTCATCTAATGCTGCTATGCTCATGACAGATATTTAACAACTGTTGATATCAACATGTGAAGAAAATTACTCTCTTTGTTTTTATTGAAGAATTTTTTTTTTTATTTTGGTCAAAAAAAAGTTTTACTCTAAAAACTACAAACAAAAAATAACATGGACCTTTTCTCATATTCCCTACATCACCACTTTAAAGGCAAACATTAACATGTTTAGCACAGAAGTTATCAGTTAAAAAATGTGAAGCAGTTTGTGAGTAAATATTACTAAAACAAGAAAATAAACCAATAGACTGTGTTGATGTGTGCACCACATCTTACTACCTGTTCAGGCTATACGATGTATTTTAATATTAATTATATTTTAAGACTGAACATAAAAACAAGGAAACGAGAGCTGTTCAAAACCAACATTTAATTTTTATTTTTTAAATAGTAATTTAATAAACTAGAAATAAACAACTAGTTTTCTAAACTTTTTTCAAAATGTGGGTTGAAGTAAAGATAAATATGTGAGTTTTGGTCAGATTCTACTTTTTTGATAAAAAACAAAACAAAAAAATATCTATGGGACTGTTAGTTATTATTAGGAGACATGAATCCCCTACTTCTAGTTATATACTAGTTATTCTCTGTGATATACCGATGTTCCATGGAACCATAGTTACGGTAACTTAAAACTTGTATCTTGTGCGATATGATTAAAGGTTTTCACTCTCACTTTTGTCAAGAACTTAAGATTGCTCTTTCGTTGATTATGTGGGTTTTGACATACTTTCTTCTTCAGTCAGCTTGGCTCTACTTACAAGCTGCACACTTTCTAATATTCGCACATGCCCGAGGACATGTGCTTTGGTTGAGTTTTAGCTTATTTTTCTTAATTCTATAAAATTCACCAACTCCATGTATAGTTAACATATTTTTTATAACCTTTCGATTTCATAAAAATTCAAGATCTCTATTTGTCACAGATTTAACATTCTTGCTAAAAAAAAATATGGCATAGCATTCTTTCGAATGGCTAGATATATTTTAATTTTAACTCTGCTTTGATTTAATTATCTATAATAATAAAAATAAGTGTTTGTCTGTGTGTGATGCCCAGCCGAATCTACGGCACGCAGATCTCTGAAATTTTTAACATAGGTGTACGGAAGGGGGTACGAATGCACCTTTAAGCCAGATTTTTAAATTTTCGACTAGCTTTTTAATTTAGGATATTTTAACAAATTTTTGAAGAAAATCTTTTTTTATCTGGCTTAGAATTACTTTTCAGAGATAACATTTCAAAATGAAATCAGGCACCTTACCACATTGGGTTACGGGCAGCGCCGTGTGGGAATGCTAGTTTTTAATATGTGAGTACTAACTTGTCATAGTTTCACAACTTTTATATTTTATCATACACAATTATTATTGTGAAATAACTGCATTGACATTGCATTATAGTGGATGGGCGCACATGGTTCTAAATGGTAGGCGACAAGAAACTAATCGAATCTTTTTTTTACATATTTATTCGAACAATAACTCTTCACACACCAATTATGTTCATGGCAAAGTTAAGACCCGTTTCATAGTGAGACTTAGAACGCCTCAAATGCGGCACTTTACTAAATACGAGACTACACCGGGCCAGGCTCTCATACGTATTTAGTATAGCGCCACACTTGAGGCGTACTAAGTCTCGCTATGAAACTGACCCTTGATAATATTGTATGCACTAGACAAATTATTTTACGTTGGACTAAATAAATAAATTATAAACAACAAATGAGACATTTTATACATTTCATGTAATTATTTAACTTCACAAAATATGTAGCGCTAGGATTTTTGGTACCCTCACAGCTATTCACTAGAACCTGTCATCAAAGCTCCGACTATTATCGATTGAATGAATAGTTATGTGGTTGCGTTACCTAGCTTCCTTTTGTGTTTAACTTCAATCTATATCTGTAGACGTTCATACCCTGTTGTGCGTACAACTCAAACAGGTACTAAGACGCGGCGGTAAAAGAATTACTCGTAGTGAACAAACTATGTATGTACAGTAAAGGAGTGTATCCATTTTAAAATAATAAGAATAATTTACTTTTGTAATAAATAATAGGTACTTTTTGTGTTTTTATTTAATCTCGTTTAATTGCACTTAGTGTCTGACAGGACTTTGAACACAGTACCTCTGACACGGTGCAATGCTGCTACTGGCAAGGAGTGTGAAGCCTTAAACACACCTTAATAAACTCATGTGTTCTTTTTTCTTGTTTTGAAACACAAATGTTCTCAGAAACATATTTGATAGTTCTAAAAAAATAAAATGTTTGCTTGTTTGCTGAATTGTGAGTGAATCTTGTGATTTTATCCGGATATTAAAGGCTAGCTAAAAGAGGAAAGCCTTTGATGAAGTTACTGTGAGCCCCCCAATCGACGTTGGAAGAGGTCAGGAACACGCAAGGGATGTGAATTCGTTCTTACGCTCTCTGTCCTGCTGCCTAGTGATCATGTTGGACTCCGGGATTTATCTCGCCTCAAAATCACTGTTTGTTCCCGGTGTGTAAATATATACATTTTGATATTAGTATAGTGATTTTTTAAGATTGCAGAAAATATCTTATGTATGCTGAAGGTGATGTGATGGGGTTTTATTTTTTTGTGGCACTGCTTAACCTCATCTTCAATTAGTTTCACATTTTCTTTAATGTCCACTAAATAATTTAAAATGTATATAAATGGTTTAGCTATATCTTTCTTTAAAAAAAACAAAAACATGTGATGTTGATATTTCTTCTTACATCAACCAAATGTAGGAATATTTTAAATTAGGTTTTTTTTAAACTTTTCAATCAAATGATTTGTAAATTATTACTTTATCATATTGACTGTAATGTTAATTGAATATTGTGATTGACATTTTATGTTTTTTTTGTGTAAATTATGATTGGCTATCAATGGAGTATGAACATAAATGCTTTAGCTTACACAATTATCCTTATTATTGATTTAAATGTAACTGCAAACAAGTACAGTTCATGTAAATCAGTAAGATAAATAAATTGTTTGCTTAAGCATTCTTGTATATTCTTCACGACTGGGAACAGAACTACACCGAGATCTGTTTTTGCAATACATGATAGTACTAAATAATGTGTAAAGTTATTTAACCCCTGCTCCATGTTCTCTTGATTGAACCCCCCCAAACCCCCAAAATTCAACAAGATTTTAATTTTGTTTAATCTTTCTTCTAGCACTGTAACGGAAGCAAAGTTTAAACTCTCAAGAAAGTTTTTTAAATAAGAACATTTAAACTATCACGAAAACTAAATTATATAAACACAAAGCTCAGCAAATAATCTCACACACATAAAAACTAAATGAATACATTCCACGGTGACCTGGCGGTCTAGGTGTAAGGTGTCAGTCAGACTTCTGTGCTGGAGGGTCCGGGGTTCAATCCTCGGTCCCGGCACAGATTTATCTGATTACCAAACCCTTCCTTCACCTCTGACAAGACATCTTGTGAATGTGGGGAATGCCAGGCCTCCACTGTGGTTCGGATTCCACGTTAAACTGTAGGTCCTCCATTTCATCTCACAATCACCCTACCATTACACATTAGCGTAAGTGCGTATAACCCGAACGGGTAGCAAGACGCGGTAATAATAATAATAATAATACATTCCATAAAACTTGTCCTAATTAATACATATTATAGTATTAATTTGATCTGAATTATTAATAATATAGATTTTTAATGAGCACTTTATGATCTCTTTATGTTTGCACATGATTTACAAATTAATTTGATTCTAGAGAAGACACAACATCCAGTCCCCTTGCTGTTAAGTCATTACTGTGAAATGGGAAGCCCCTTGTTCACTAGGCTAGTGTGCCACATGATCATATATTTAAACTAAGATTTGATTTTTTTCCTATTTTCTGTAAGTATAGAGGCATTGGTTTACATGTAAATAAGCAAAGACAGAAAATATATATTTGCTAATTTTTTAAAAAATTTATTGATAAACTAACATTAAAATGCTAGATCACTTGATCAATACACTTTTAAAACTTATACCCTAAAGCAATAGAATAGTGTGAACTGATGTCAATATACAAACCAGTCAAATCTTCACACAACATATGAATAGTATAAAAACACTAGAGTAAAAGTTTATATCTTATAATACACTGTACACAGATATCTTACTAGTCTAATACTATAAGAACCCTTTATACAATACATAAATGAAATATAGCAAAAAAGGTAAAGATATGTATAAAAAAAGCATGCACAACATATTAAAGGTACAGTAGCCCCATGGATTCTTTGGTGCTGACTGACAGTTCACAGCTGACTTTTGACAGTCAACATTTAGATATATACCTAAATTTTGACCGTCAGAAGTGACAGCTGCTAAACACACGTTTTTGCAGATTATATGGTTTGGTGTAGGGATACATGATTTGGTCTGGTAACTTTTCAAAACTGTCAGCTGTCAGTCAGCACCAAAGAAGCCATGGGGCTACTGTAGGTATGTGAATTGAAACAATTGCGTTAAAAAAAAGATTGTTTGCAATGGTTGTTTAAGTGAAACATGCTGATGAATTTACAATTGATTGGAATAAAATATTGAGAAGGTTTATCATTTTCTTGGGTAAGTGTCTGATAGCCAATCGACGTAATCATTCAAAAGATGGTCGGTTGGTCTGACATCTTTCCAGTCACCCAGGCAAAATATGCGATAGGAATCATCACCGTATTTGCCGATACCATGAAGTTCTCGAGGGTATGTCCAGCGTTTTGATATAAATTCCTCTAGAAATAAATGCATACAAGAAAATGTTTTATTTATATTAAGTGACTAGAAGACATAATTATGTGATTCAACAAAAGCCATTGTTAATAAATAACATGATAGAATATTAGGAAAATGGTAGAGCACAAATAAAAGTAAAAACACTACCATTTTCCTAATATTTTATCATTTTATTTATTACCAAATATTTGTTTTTGTGTGTACTAGAATAAACATGATAGAATTGCAGAAAATGAAGCGCTATTAAAAGTAAATACACCAACACATGTCTACAAATATTATACCAGTAGCGAAAGTATCCGGGGTAACTACACAATGCAATGCATGGTTACCATGGCCAACACTTTTCTTAGCTTTGAACTGTAAAAAATGGAGGCCTGGCGGTCTAGGGGTAAGGTGTCAGACTTCTATGCTGGCGTCCGGAGTTCGATCCTCGGTCCCGGCAAAGATTTATCTGATTACCAAACCCTTCCTTCACCTCTGACAAGACATCTTTTGAATGTGAGGAATGCCAGGTCTCCACCGTAGTTCGGATTCCACGTTAAACTGTAGGTCCTCCATTTCATCTCACAATCACCCTACCATTACACATTAGCGTAAGTGCGTATAACCCGAACGGGTAGTAAGACGTGGTGCTAATAATAACTGTAAAAAATCTCATTTTATTTCTTCCAGCTCAGTTTTTTAATGCAATTTAAAAAATTAATCAAAAATATAAATTCCAGCTTCAAGGTGCACATGTTTAAGCAGAGGTGTTACTAATTTTAAAATTTCAGACCTCTGTGTGCAACGCTAATGACAAACAAACTTTTCATTTTATTAACGTAGATTTTGATGCCACATGGTATCTCAAATTGGTTTTGAAAATATATATGTCTCATGTTTGGTCAATTCACTAGACGTTGTTCATCATTATTAAAAACTATATAATCCATTAGAATATTTAATATTTTACACTTTATTATATAGTAAGAAATAACGGTATTAAAAATTTGTATATTGATTGTTTTTAGTGAGATAAAACTTACAATTTATCAACATCTATATAAATATTTTTCTTTTAACAAAGCTATTTTGCTTGATTACACTTTGACGCTTAGACGCCCAAGAATGAGAATAATGGATTTGTACCCTTGGCGTTGTATAACACATGAAATATTACTCAAGAGCCGTTGTGCAAAAACATACCTGAAAATCTTTTAATTATCTTGGCTCGTATCTCGTGCAAGCCGATCCCTTTAAGAAAAATTGAGATTTCCTGTTGCTCAGTCGCAATGACTTCTTTAGGGCTGGGCCATTTTTTGAAGAATTTCAAAGCCAATCTTGTAGCAAGTTGGCCTGGAAAAATTAAGTTGTCAATATTTTTTTCTATAAAAACTGAACGGGTTAAGCAATCATGTATTATTTTAAATGTTACAAGAGCTTGTGGACCACGAAGAAACTGGTTGTGGAAGGCAAGACAACATGCTGTACGTATCTCTAACTCAATCAAAATTAACAGTTAATATCCATAACTGTTGTCTAATTTAGATGAGAAGGAGCGTGTTTGGACTTAAGTTAATAAAACAATATTTATATATCCATACATCAAGCCATGTAATCTGCAACTGTCACGTTTGATGGATATTATCGATACATACAAAATACTAAAAATATATTGTGTAAATTTAAAAACGACATGGGAATCAAACTCGGGACTTTTGATTCAGTATGCCAATGCTCTAATCACTGAGCTATCCAGGAGTCATCCAGTGCTTAGGGCCATCCTTAACTCATATTTTAAGGCAGAGTTTGTAATGGACGTATGGAAATGCTCATCTACATATGAGGTCAATTAATATCATGAGCTATCAGATAATGCAGCCACCTTCGACTCTAGAGGGCTTTATACTGCCAATAGTACAGTGACAACTGTAGGAACGCACATATCATGACGGAGCCAACTATTACGGCTATAGCTGCATCTAAATATATTCTTTGAATTGAAAAAAAACCCACCCAGATCACTCATTTAAATTATGGTTTCTGCATGTCCATCACAGACTCTGCCTTATAGTATTAGTGATATGACCCTGGGCACAGGACAACTAACTGGCTCGGTGAATAAACCAAAGGTCCTGAGTTTGATTCTTGTGTTATTTTTCAGTTTACAGAATCTGATATTAAGATGCAGCTATAACCGTAATTAACGAATAAAATAGCCTGGTTATTTAATCCATCTGATATATTTTTAAATATCAATGTTGGGAGCAAGCAAATATGTTTGTATTTTTTTAAAGGCAGAATCGGAATATACCTTGTGTTCTTTGAAGGAATATAGTCGCAACTAGCAGCTGCCATGGGTTATCATAATAGTTCTCCTGTATGAGTTGGTATGGGGACCTGGGGGGAATCCATCGCTTCTTTTTGTGCATCCTAACCGTCCCCCCGCATCTGAAGCTGTCCACTTGGCAGAAGTAACGACTCACAGTTTCTCGGGAACATTTGCGAGTGTTGCACGTTTCCGGGTTAGAGGATTCTTGATTGTGGTGAGGGAATAAGTTAAATTATTATATTATTTTATTACAATAATTTAAATTATTTATAAATATTGTTTTCTTGGATTTCCTTGATATTTGAATCAAATTAATTTTTGAAATTCAAGTTCTCATTTTTCAAAACATTAGTTGATATTCAAAGTTAGCCGTCATTTTTTTTAACACACCAAAAGACAATAGAGTGATAATAATAATATTTAGCACCGCGTCTTACTACCCGTTTGGGTTATACGCATTAAGTACTAATTACTCTAATGGATTAGGAATGGGGAAGGGTGAATTAGAGAAAGTGAACCCGCATTTGCGTGGAGGGAGAGTGGAAAACCATTTAGGATAAGCCACCTTCAGTTCACCCGACCGAGATTCGAACCTCGATCTCCCCGTCCTCAGCAGTCGAGCTCAACACGAGTTGCACGTTAGCCAACTACGCCACCGAGGCGGGTAATTTTTTTTTTAAACACAAACTTAATAATATTGAATTATTCCACTCTTGTGTATAAAGCGCTATTTGCCGACAGGACCACAAATCTGGCGTTTGTGCTTACCATTCTTTGTCAATTGTTTTAATCCCTCTGGAGTCAACTGCTTTTGTTTGTCAGAACACCCATACTCTAGAAGAAGGAAAATAGTACCAATTTTAGGAATCATTGGCTCGACAAGAATAGTGAAATAATCTCCCTAAGTCAACGCCCCAAGGTTGGTTTGATATGATTTCTATCCATCCATAGCTGGGCATTCACTCAGTCCCTTGTCTGGTTAGTGCTGCCTTCACCATCTGGGTAGAAATGCCATGCACTAGGGGAGTTCATAAAATGTGTTGGTTTCCGCCTTGTCTTACACACTGAATTTCTATGAGTGAGAACGAAAGAGCCTACCAATTTTACCAGAAAAATATTTCACACATACCTTTCAAGGTTATTTTACAAGCCACAATCGAAATAGGACTGACAGCCTTATTTTCCCTCCTAAAAGAGTTGAGTTAAGAATTTTTATCACTCAAGAAAAATCCATAAACATTGGGTCCTGAGGCAAGCACATTATTCCAAACTCCCCAAGGTAGCCATCAAATTAGCAGACATTTTTTGGGGCTTATTTTGTGAAATGATTTCTTGAGTTATCAAATCTAATCATTTCATTGAAAAAAACATTAATAATCTCATATCTTAATACTTGACAGTCATTTTAAAATAAGTTGATTAAGTCTTTCTACTTTATCACATGATTTATGTGTTCATTTATCAAATTCAGTTTTACTTATATTAAGTTGTAATTTTGTTATGTATTTCTTAAATGGTTATTGGTGATGTGAAATTTTTTCTATGTATAATGAATGCTGAGTAATGGAAATTTAGAACATATAAAACTAAACCCGTAGTAATAAGGGTTTTTCTTGCATAACATTCTTTAAAAACTGACCTGGATCTAAATTTTGAACAATCTGTTTTCTCGGCGGATAGAATTCTTCTATAGCAAAATCTTGTATTTTGTTTGTTAAAAGGTATTTCAACATGTGATTTTTTGACCGTATTGTTTCTCCAGTTGGACTGTAAATAAATAAAACAACGAAATTAATATAGTAAAATATTTAATAAAGTTAACCAAACAACAATCGACAGTGTCTGCCATACAACCAGTGCAGTGCGACCGATCCAATAAGCAAGGTTTTGGTCCCGATTGATCACAGTCCATAAAGTTCCTTAGTAAAGTAGCTATGTGTAAATTTCTATAAAATTCTACCTTATGATCATGTACCTTAAGATTATATATTATTATTATTATTATTATTATTATTATTATTATTATTATTATTAGCACCGCGTCTTACTACCCGTTCGGGTTACACGCACT
>CABFVX010008362.1:13071-24699 GCA_902151425.1 Timema shepardi | reverse complement strand
ATCAGATAAATCTGTGCCGGGACCGAGGATTGAACCCCGGTCGCCAGCACAGAAGTCAGACACCTTACCCCTAGACCGCCAGGTCACCGTATAAAGTCTAACTACTCGTTCAGATTTATAATGTGTGTGTGTGTGTGTGTGTGTACAGTACATTCACTGCCAGAATTGTAGTAACTAACAGATGGCAGAAGATTTTTATTGCAAACATTTGTTGAGCATCATTTATGTTAACATATGTGGACATAATTATTTTCTCAGTAAAACTATATTATCAATAAAAAGTTTTAATATGCGCTTCTTATAATATTTTACCAAGAATTACTAAATAATTTATTTTTAGTAAATTATTTAAAGAACAAAATATATAAATAAAACTATTATGTTTGGTTTCGTGGTTGCGGCAACAAGAAGTATTATAGTACATGAAATTAAAAATTAAAGATTATTATATTTACTCTTGTATCATCTTATAACTGGCCATATAAATAAATATGTGCTTATGACTTGTAAAAATAACCATAAAAAGTTGTTAATTCCAAAATAACAAGTTATAATTTTGTAAACAGATGCGCATGAATACAACCAATCTGTGTGACGTCATCAACCGATCTAATTTTGGTCTTATTTTTTATCTTGATTCATGAAGTGGACGCAGCCTTTTAGAAGTTCTCTTTTGCAAAGGTTTTTTTAATTGACCAAAGAAGCCATTTTTACACAAAAAAAAGAAGAAATATCCGAACGATTATTTTCATAAGTACATGTTTTGCTAATGTATAAACAGTTAAAAAGACACATCAAAAACTGTTTGTTGTGAAAGTTTTTATTGCCAAAAGAGGAACCTATGCGAAATGGTTCATTATATTCGAGTTTAGCTATATGTTGTCATTTATTCAATGTAGCCCCACACTTGAGTACTACTCAATCTTACTATGAAACTGGCCTCATGGTCTTGCAATAATAATAATAATAATAATAATAATACTTAGCACTGCGTTTTACTAGCCGTTAGGGTTATACGTTTAAGTACTATTTACTCTATTGGAAAGGTTGCATGTAGAGGAAGTGAATCCACATTTACGTGAGGGTAAGAGTGGAAAACTATTTAAAGAAAACCACCCTAGTTCATCCGAGAAGATTCGAACCTCAATCTCTCCGTCCTCAACACGAAACTAGTGCGTTAGCCACCGAGGCGGGTTGCATGGTCTTGCAGATTGTTTGGTGATTGGATACATGAAAGTAAATCTGATAGCTTTTGCTAGGTGTCATCTGCCACTACTACAGTGGGAATTGAATCTACTAACTATACTAAATGTGTTTGGGATGAGTAGGGTTGAACTTAGAAGAAGTGTAACCCCATTTATAGGTATAGAAATTGGAAAACCATTACAGGAAACCAACTTCGGTACACCTGACCGGAATTTGAACGATAGTATCCCAGTATTCGGCAGTAAAGTCTGTTGCGAGAGCGACACCTTAGACTATTTGACCACCAGAGCTGGTTTTTATCACAGATAATATTTTAAATTGCAAAATACTTTTGGAAACAATTTTTCATCTCAAATAGTGGGGAGAAATATTCATTGACAATTATATCTTATGTATAGTACTTTATTACTACTACTACTACTACTACTATTACTATGTGTTCTATCATACGACATGCCCATTCCTTGTCAGTTAACTTGGACCACCAATGCACCCAGTCATCTTCCTCCTTCATCTCCCAGAATTATCTCCTTTTCTTCAAATCATCCAGTATTTGAATCCTACGCCTTCCTAAGCTTATATGAATTAGATTGGAAGAGAATCAAGAGAAATAATCTAAATCGGTATAATAATAAAGAGATCAAATAAATACTGTACTTGGTTAACAAAGCGCAAGAATCACCCTTGTGAATTTAGAACTAAAACATATTAAATCATTACATTTTGAATTTAATTTAATCTCAAATATCAATTCTAAGAAAAATAATCACACAGAGGTTTGACTCCCCAACATGACCCAAACTTTAGCGGGATTACTACTTCCAGCTTTGAAGTAATTGATAAGCTTTAGATTTTTTAATATTTATAATTATAATAGAAAACAAAGCAATATAACACTAGAATACTGGTAATTTCTCACTAAAAACATCGGTTATTGTTTAAAGTTATAACTTACCTATTAACAAAAACAAACTTTTATAATTTCTCCAAATTAAATATTTCTACCAAATTTGATCTTTAATTTAAAAATTATCAAATTTTAAAGTTTAACAAATATTGGTAGCCACAGGTGAAATAAAATGAATATTAAATTAAATATGCCAAGCAAGAAAAAGTATCAATAAATCGCTACCGACAAAAAGTCAATGTTACAAACCGACTAGCGCCCAAGTGGTAGAAGGAAACATTTATTGTTAAATAAAACAATTTAACATCTAAAATAAATATGCTAGCGAGAAATTATTGAAGCCTACACGAACGATTTTAATCACATAATTAAGTGTTCAAACACCCAAACCCATTATAGGTCGTAATATTTAAGTATTAACAACACATGTCGAGTTTATATTTTCCTATCACGGAGTGAATATGTCCACGCCCAGACGAAGACCTCTCGTGGTTGATTCGGAATTAATAGTAACCATGTTATCTGAGTGCCAGCTTTATGTAGATCTAGTTGATGGATACAATAAAGTGGAAATTTTCACATCAGAAGTATAATAGTAACGTTGCGAACAAGTGATAGGCTCATTATTCTCTTGGTAATAACCATTGACACGTCATTCCGGCGATTTTGCAGTGTAGATCGCGTGAGATTTTCTGTCGGCCGGCTAAGCCAATCAGCGTAGACTTAGGTCACCTCATGGAGGTGTCTCGTCGCCCCAACTTTAAAAGGTGTGTCAGAATTTGGTGTGAACCAGTCGTGTGATGGTTGTAGGTCATTGAACTCGTGCTAAGCCAGAAGATACAATGAGTGAGTAAATCACATATTTTAGACATAGCAAGCTTATGTAAATTTTTGATACTGCAGGATGTCTAATGAGTATTGGCATTATTCAGGGTAGGTAGTATTGATATAAATTAGCTATAATTTCTAATATTACAATTGTAGGTTGTCTACGAGTATCAGTATTATTTGGGGTGGGTAGTATTGATGTAAATTAGCTAGAATTTCTAATGTTAAAATTGTAGGATGTCTATTGAGTATCAGTATTATTCGGGGTGTATAGTATTGTACTAATGTTACATACTTTTTGAGCTGGTTGAATGAACAATAATTAATGTAGCAACATAAATGATTGTATATCTTGGACAATGTAATAAATTACTCTTAAGTTAGACTGGATTTCTGGTAAGGGGGAGATTGGGACTCAAATCCCGGTAGGGTATACTGTGAGGGTGGTTTATCTACATGGTTTAGCACTCTACATATACGTGAATGGAGGTATCTTTCCTATAAAATTCCACCTCCTTCATTCCTATTCCAATAGTGCAATAAATGTATAAGTAGCCCAAACGGGTACTGCTACAAGGCGATTTTTTTGGTATTATTCTTGTATTAGAATCGACAGAATAAAGTTTTAGCTCAATAACAAAAACCTCACTCGTGTGTTATTATTTTAACTTTGCAAATCATGGTAGGGCCTTCACCTGCCATAGTATGTAATATGTGTATGTATGTATTCTATAGCAGTGTCTCCTCTTATCAGCGATAATAATACTCATAGCGGACCAGGAGCACATACAGTAGTAGAAGGTAGATAACGTCATGCCATGCTTGACGTTGCAGCGGGGCTTGATATCTAGTACGCACGCACACACATCAGCACACGAACACACTACACACTACACAAATTATACAGATGTCAGGATAAACGCTGGTGAAGTCCATTGAAATGAAACTGACGTTCAAGAGATGGTTTTTCAGAGTTAATATAAAAAAAATTAGCAGTTAGACTCTCTTAAAAAGTACAAATTTTATTTCAGCAACATTGTTAAATTTTATTATATTATTTGAGTTAATTCATAAGTATTGATACTATCTTTTAAAATTGACAGCACAATTTCAAGTGACTTGGCGTATGGATATTTGAAAGTAATTTTAGTACTTTTTCTTGCACACAGATAAGGAAGTTTGTTCCTTTGAAAAGTTGTCCTAACATACTAGTAGAATTATCTCGCAATCGGGTTGCTCGATTGACCTGATTTTTATTCAGGAGTTCGAAACTAAAACCCTCAAAATCCCTATTATACCCCATTCAAAAGATGAGTATTGGTGTTTTTCTCATTACCCTTTTCATCATCATATAATTATTTTTAGTAATATTCATGGCTATTTTTTTGTAAGGATAAAATTAATAAACATGGAAAGAAAATTTATTCGAAAGTAACTTAATTTTTTTATGAACAAATCCACGTCAATTAATCAAGATAAGATTAAATAAGTTGATAATTATAACAAGTAACAAATTTACTGTCCTCAATGGATGTGTTATTTGTTACAACTATCAACTTATTTTTTTGTACAAAATAGTAAGTTAATTTTGAATGTAACATTTAAGTTTGCTTTTCTTATTTATTAATCTCAAATAATTAGGTTGTGTTTAGTATATTAAACAGGTTGGGTTATTGGCTCATTGACTGGCCTACTTGTGAGGTAGGGGATTTCATGCCCACTATTTGCTATCTACGTATACTTAATTAACATTTTTTTAAATCACTGCGTCATACTCGTTGTTCAGGCTATACGCATAATAATTACTCTAATGAGGTAGAGATGAGGAAGGAAGCATTTTTGAGGAAATCTTCCCGTATGAAAGGAGAATAGAAAGCCATTTAGGGGAAATCACTCTAAGTACACCCGACAAGGATTTGAACCCCAATCTCTCTGTCATCTGCAGTTTAGTATATTGCGAGAATGACGCCTAAGACCATGTGGCCACCAAGGCTGGTCCAACCTATTGTTCTTTACGGATATTCTCGCTATTTGTACCAAGACGATACATTGAGCGTTTCTGAGAAAGAAATTTAGACCAAAGAGAGATGGAGAATTAGGAGCGTTGAGGAAGTAACACAATGAAGAACTTTATGGTTGTATGCCGCATCGGGGGGCTTAAGTTAGCTAACGCACTAGTTTAATGTTGAGCTAGACTGCAGAGGACGGCGAGACTATACCTTCATGCAAATGCGGGTTCACTTCCTCTATATTCAATATTTCCAATTCCTAGCCCATTAGCGTAATTAGTACTTAAGCGTATAACCCCAACGTGTATTAAGACGTGGTTCTAAATAAAAATATGGTTGTATGTAACCCTAAAACACATTAAGGAGAATAAAAGCGCATAGCCTGATGTGGTATGGTCATGTGATGCGTATGTGTGATGACAGGCGTATTAGTTGTGAATAACGAAGAAATAAAGACCCTTGGTAGGCAGATAAGTTGATAGAAGGATCATCTTAAAATTGATTTGAAGGAGGTGGGATGTCAGGTAAGGGATTGAATTGAGGTGTTTCATAACAGAGTCGAATGACGACCTTACATTCTGGTGGTCATGGACTTTCGAGTTCCTTAATACCAAGGAGTTACCAATAGTGAGATTTTGGTAGGAATAACAGCAGAAGTTAGTTACTAAAGTCACTAAGACAATTTTAATAGATTCATATGCCAAACCATGTTATCTCCAGCTTTCACTCTTGATACACACATACACACATAATATAGTAAATTTTTATGAATGTTGGTCACTAATAAATATGTTTGAAATTTCTCTATTGTTATTCCGATTAAAATCTGGGTATAGTCGGTCAGTTTATACGAGAACATGAAATCCGTTTTCTTCCTGAATAAATTATTGAGCGTGCAGCCATCAGTAAATTATTTTATGTGCACTAATGTATCACCACAAGTCACGAAATTCAGTGAACAACGTTCAAACAAATATATATTTTTTTTATCATGCTAGCAGACAATCTAGTGAATAAAATATTTATAGTTATTGATAAATGGATTATAGAAGGACTCTGGTAGTAGGAATTATATAAGGCAGCTACAAAAGTTAGAACTATTATAATATATACCTATATTCAATTGTAAAGTTATGTGGTCTTCAACTGGTAGTTTTAATTGATTTTTATCAGTACCTATTAAATAACACTAATAATATATTATCATTTTATTTAAATTGACCACAAAAAACTATAAGGTCCTTTCTACCAGAAAAATACTATACTTTGTGAATTGAAACGTGACCGGTTTATCATTAAAAAAGTTAGGCCTATCTCCTTATTTAGGTTTTGAGGAGTCTTATTTTTTAACATGAAAAAACTTTTCTAATTTAAAAACTATAATTGGCTGTAGAACAAAACCATATTCGGTGATTTTTTTAAATTTATAGCACAGGTGACATGAATATAATAGCTATTTTGATGATTTAAATACAAAATAGCCCGAGTAGGTAGGTGGTCACGATATATCTGACCACCAGTGAAGACGAGATCTGGGCTTCGGTCCTGGTTGGATGTTATAAAGGAGTTTTTTTTTTACTCAATGGGTCCCAACTTCCCCTTCACGCAAATACGGGTACATTTACTATCAAATCTAGCTTTAGGATCTCATATTGTAAATATGTGGATAGCCTGAACGGGTAGTAAGCCGTGGTAGACAAAGATAAAAAAAGATATAACTGTACTAGTTTTGTGATAAATAAATTAAATTATTATCAGGATGGCTTAGTTTGTGAATGACTTACTTAAATTTTACCAGGAAGACAGGCTTTGGAGCTAAAATGATCTAAATGGTTGGTTTTTCTCATATAGTTGTTTATTTCTCTGCCCTGGGGAATATTGGTGTATATTAAATTTGAATTCCCACCAAAAGTTGTATTCTCTGTTGACAGCTTGATTAACCTTAAACAAGTAACTCACAAATTCGTATACTATTATGCAATAATTGTTAGAAGCCAATTATGTATTGAATAAGTTTTAGACCTTCTTCGATGGCCGTATGGTCTAAGGCTCAACTCTCGTACGTGACTAGATTTCCGATGACAAGGGAATTAGGTTTCGAATCTCATTCGGGTGTACTGAGGGTGGTTTTTCTTAAATGGTTTTACACTCTAACTTTACGTAAATATGGATACACGTCCTATAACTTCAACCTTCCCCATACATAGCTCATTAGCATAATAATTAGTACATAAGCGGATAAATTGTAGAACACGGTGATAATAAAAAAAAAATTGAACTATAACGCATGGTCTAACGTGGAGTTTGCCAACCCTTTTGTTATCGCACGGCGTACAGGTTTAAAAACAATTTGGTTGAACGATTTGAAAAAAAAAATATCGATTTTAAAACCTCATCTCTATATTTCTTAATATTAAGTAGTTATTAGTCTATTTTTATGAACACAATCATTTGTTTTCTAAAACTTTGTAGGCGAGATAAAATAATTGTCCACGGGCCGTATCCGGCCATAGGTTACCAACCACGCTAACACTTTGGTATAGTGCAATAGTAGTGACGGGGAGATCGGGGATCGAATCCCAGTTGGGTGTACTGAGAGTGGCTTATCTTAATGTTTCCTATTCTTCTTATATGCAAATTCGGGTAGTTTCCTATAAATTCTACCTTCCTCATCCCTACCCCAAAAATGTAAACATGCGGATAACACACAGCGCACACACAAACACAAAATGGTGATTGACCGATCTATGGGCTGGTGTTTAACAAGTGTGTTCTGTTTTGAAGTTTTGGCTGCATTTAAATTTCATTCATACTTGGTGTATCATCAGAAAACACATCAGTTTGATCATGTCAGATATATAAATGTCAAATTTAAATTTGTTTTAAAATTATTATTATTAATTTCACGTCTTATTAGCCATCAGGGATGTACGCGTTTTGATTGCGCAAATGCGCTAGGGATGAATGAGGCAGAGTTGAAAGATTGTACCCGCATTTTTGTGTAGGCATATTAGAAACTTATTTAGAAAAACCGTCATAATACAGTATACCCACTTTATAATCGAACACCGAACTCCCAAGCCAGCGAATCATAATTGGGTAACCTGACATTTAATCCGTGTGACCATTGTCTCGATTGTGTTTTAGAATTTAATACACAATATTATGTGTGTTTTTCCAATATGCTTTTAAGTTATGAACATTCTAAGTTATGATACAAGTGTTTTGACCTTAACTATATTTTAGACATCTCAGGTGCTAATAGCCCAGCCGTGTAAAGCAAGCAGCCCGTGTGTGTATTTAAATCTCAACATTATTAATATCTGTATATACTGATTTTCTATTAAGGTGGTCCTTACTTCAACCACAGCAGTGTTCAAAAATTATTTGCATTTGGCAGCACTAATTTAAACACTACCAATATCGTAGGCCTAAACACCAACTATTCAAGGATTGGACTTATATGAAGGCTAAAGAAGTTACTAATATTCCATTCACGGTAGGAATTACTCTCTGAAAGGTCTTTTTTACTACCATTATCCTACTATATAGTAGATTTATGGTAGGGAAAAAGGCCTTTCAGAAGTCAATTCCTACGGTGAATGGAATATATATCTACTTTCATGTACGTCAAGTCAAGTGGTATGCAGTGGTAGCCTTTTTATTTTTTGAATAAAAAATATATTAACCGGTTTCTTAATATAAGGTGGCCAGCTTTTGTTTATAATAATAACTGATTATGTTAATTTATAGGCTTGAAATTAAAATAAATGAGGTTAATTTAATCTATTATTTACTGTTATATAATTTTTATTAGTTTAATTTTATATTAAAATTATTTTTTAATATTAAATGCTTTGAAATAATGATTTAATCAATACTTAAAAAGCACAAAATGAAATAATACCAATGTTGACTGCTCAGTGCTTATATTTTTTAAAAAGATTTTATTTGCTCTATGGCATTAGGGACTTGAAAGTTCATTGCTAAACTTACAAAAGTACGCCACTTATCCCTATCTTGAGCTAGTTATATCCAGTTCCCATAATTAAAGCCGACCTCTTTTAGGTCCATTTTGCATCTAGGTCTTCCCACTGGTATCTTCCCATCAAGTTTGTCAGTAAAGACCCTGAACGATAAAAGGCTCTTCCCTATAAAAATCGGATTCAACCCAATGTGAGGTATAAAAAGATTTCAGAACTTTAAGCGGTTGTTTTAAACTCATTGGTTCGTTAAAAGCTCTTGTTGAGTAAAATATCACCCTTTATTTTTATGAAAATATAATACAGATAACATTAAATGTTTAAAAGTTTTAAAATAACTTAGCGTAACAAGGACTGTCTTTACAGATTAAGAGATGATCAAGATTAGGCTTGTTTGTGACACAACCACACTTTTTTTTAAAAACATTAATATTCACAAATTAAACAATATTAAGTGTAGCTTTATGGTGACCCACCTCGGGGGAGTAGTTGGCTAACGCGTTAGTTTTGTGTTGAGCTAGACTGCCGAGGGTGGGGAGATCGAGGTTCGAATCTCAGTCGGGTAAACTGGAGGTGGATTTCCCTAAATGTTTTCCACTCTCTCTCCGGACAAATGTGAGTTCACTTCATCTAAATTCAAACTTCCTCCATCAGCGTAACTAGTACTTAAGTATTTAACCCAAACGGGGAGTAAGACGCGGTGATAAATAATAATAATAATAATAATAATTATAATAATAATAATACATTATTTATGGTGTAGTGAATTTTAGTTTTATAAAAATTAATTAAATACATTTAACTCTTTAAGTTAAATAAAAACACAAAGTAAATTCATTTTAAATATAAGTCCTGTAAAATACATCAGACTCTAAAGTGAACCAGTGTTGAAACTATTCATATAGTGAAATATACCTCAGTGAGAACAAAATGAAAAATTTAAGAAGAAATAATGGTTGACGTTATCATAAAAAATATTTATCTTGGTGGAAATGTATGACCTTTATTTCTTGCGTTATAAAGTTTAAACAAAACACACACATATGTAAACATAACAAAAAAAACACAACACGGTGTCATAAAATACAACCCAACAATTTTTTTTAATGTTAAGGAAAGTTCATAAAAATCAAACAAAGACTTTCCAAATTCAGTTTTATTTGCTTGTCTTAACAGGGTTATATACATTCAGTATAATTTAATTAGAAGTTTAAATTAAATTTTAATTGGCTATATTCTAGTCTATTATATGACGTGATTAGTTTAAATAGATTTCAAAAATATGTTATTTAATGTTTCACCAATTTGAGTTAAATATTTATTCCCCACAATCATAATTTAATAATTAATAAATGGTTTGGTGCACTGTACCCATTATCACGCTCCTACACAGAATAAGAAAGCTATTTGTTCAAAACTTGTAATAAATGTGAAAAGAAATAATAAACATTGTTGCAGAAAATCCAATCAACGAGCATGCATGAAATAATATACACTGTTATAGAAAAGTTTTGGGGGAAAATTGACCTCTATATTCACCAAAGAGCAAACGACCAATTTCCCAGTCCTCTATTAAAAATAATTAACCCACTTTATTGGCTGTATGGGTTAGTCTCGTAATTGACTAGACTGCCGATGACGGGGGGAATCGAGGTTCGAATCTCGGTCGGATGGACTGAGATTTTTCTAAAATGGTTTTCACACACCCCTCTACGCAAATTTGGACACACTTAATCTAAATAGAGCCTTCCTAATCCTTAAAATAATTAGCGTAATTAGTACATAAACGTATAACCTGAACGGATAGTAAGACATGGTGTTTAAAATTTGGCTAGTATCTCAAACTTTTATTTTTATACCTAATATATTTTAAGTAACAATTTTTACTTTTAATAATACTATAGCTTTTCAATGATAACTTATTTCGTATCTCAAAGAGTTGCGCAGATATCCAAAATTAGAGATATTCGTTTATATAAAGTACACTGCCATTTTCCCGGGAAATGAGATGCACAATTTTCTTTATATCTATATACAGTAAATAGATCAATATTATAATAAAAATTATTAGTGTAGAATTAAATGAAATGAATTTTTATCTTTTTACTCTTAAATATACTATCCTTAATCCTCTATATAGCAAATTCCAAAAACTCTTTGAGTAATCTCATTAAGACCCTAGATATCTGGTTTTAGCCTGAACTGTAAAATAGTTTAGGCTCTAGCCCGAGGTACAGACAGATGGCATTGCGAATTTTTTTTATTAAGATTGTATGTTGTGTGTAGTGAGCTCGTTAATTTTTGAGTATTTCACAATATTTTTCGCCTAAATTTTTACTATAGTATATTTTATAAAGGGTAAGAGATAATTCATAATTATCAATATTTCAACACTACAAAATATCCAGAACACCTAAAATCAATATATCAATTACCAATAACTGTAGTATTAAAATATTAATGTACATTTGTGGAACAATTTTTTTTGACTGAAAATGTTACGTCAACAACGAGACTCACGATGTGCCCTAAATTGGGGATTCCCAAATTAAGGACAGATTTAATTTAATTTAGGAACATGGTTTTTCATTTACAAATGGTGCCAAGAAAGCAGTGAGCTAAAGAGCGAATCAATGCAGTTAGAAGACAGGAAATGGGATGTTTCAAGGCTTCTATAATATTTAATGGCCCCCCC
>CABFVX010008362.1:0-12815 GCA_902151425.1 Timema shepardi | reverse complement strand
AGGGGGGAATAGGTAAACATGGCCCCCCCCCCCCCCGTAGAAATCTAAAGCTATATGTAACAGAACCACAAGGGCTCTCTTTTTTTTTTATACGGCAAAGTGGTTCAATCCTGAGGATGTTTCAAGATTTTTTGATTTATATGAACTTTGTCTACAAAAAAATAATAACACTTCTTCCCGTTTATACAATTGGGATGAAACTGGAATCACTATTGTATAGAACAAGCATACAAAAGTATTTTCACTAAAGGGAAAAAAAGTGGGTAGCAACCCTTAAATTCGCAGAACGATGGTCCCTAATGACGATTGTTGCTTGTAAAAGCCCTTCGGGGCATTATGTACATCTGATGAAATTTTTTCCTAGTAAAAACATAAAACTATAATTGATGAATGGTACACCTGGTTATATTCATGCTTGTCATCTCTCAGTATGGATTCAGTTGCAAATATTTTTACTGACTGGCTACGTCATTTCATTAGTCATGTCAAGCCAACTGAAGATGACCTTGTTGTGTTGGTTTTGGACGGGATCCTTACCCACACTCGGAATATTGATGACATTAACTTAGCTCGAGAAAATCATGTCATCATAATTTTCTACTACCGCACAGTTCTCATAAATTGCAACCACTTGATGTGGCGTTTATGGAGCCCTCCAATACATTTTACACATAATAAATTTAAATGTTTTTAAAAGGGCACATAGGAAGGGTTGTAACTCTATCAGATTAGTGAACTGTTTGGTAAGGTCTATATGAAAGCATATAATGCTCAATCAGCTGCCAATGGCTTTGAGAAGACAGGTCATTATCCACTTAATCGTTTCGTTTTTGGACTGTAGGACTTTACCCTACACCCCCAACATAAATACAACTCAAGTCCACTGAAACATCAGCCATTGGTAATGCGGGAAAATCAGTTAACAAGGAATTCTCCAATACATGATAATCCAGTCGGGCAGGGGCCAGTGTACCAGCCTGATCACAAAACTTCTCAGAACACTCTACCTCTGCCAGCAAAATACAAATGCCTTTTGGTTTAAGTAATATAGGAATAAAAAACAGACTTCATGTGCAAGTAAGAAAAATTGGACTACACCGAAATTGAAGGTCAAATTGTTAAGGCCTCACATATTTCTCCTATTCCAGCTCTGACTACAAAAATGAATTAACATTCCCATATTGGATCAGCTGAAATAATAACTAGCAGTCCATAGAAGAAACTAGTCGAAGAAAATAGAGAGAAGAAATGACAAAGGGAAATGAATAAATTGTAGCTAGAAAATAATGTAAAAGGGAAACGAGAGTAAGAAAGAAAATTAAAGGTAAAAAGAAAGGCCCCGAAAAAGAAAATGGCTAGCCGCAAGCTGTTGAAGAGTAGCTCATCAGAGTCAGAAGATGAAGACATTATATACAATGATTAGTCTGCCGATGACTTCCACTTGTTTTCAGACGAAAAGAACGACGCAGAATGTCTATATTGCACCGGATTATATTCAAAAGATAACAATGAAGAGGACTGGGTGCGCTGCACAGCTTGTTTCAGATGGTCCCATACAAATTGCGCTGATATTTGTTCTTCTGTATTTGTGTGTGTTTTTTGTGCAAAAAATAAAATTTTAAAAATACTCTTAAGAAATTTTGTTATAACATTGTAAACTTTTTAAATTTCATTTAATATTTCATTTTCTATGTTAAACAAGGGGAAAGAAAGAACTCATTAAGCTTATTTATTAAAATGTATTAAAATATGTTATGACTCCATTAAAATGCATAAAATTATAAACTATAAATTAATAAGTAAATGTTCTATAACGGTCTTTTTTAATTTGTCCACATTTTCATTAAAAACTAGTGTGTAAAAAAAGATATCCCCAAATTAGGTGCACGTGTTCTCAAAATGAGGAGATCTCATAGTTTTTCTATTTTATTCATTATATTGAAAAAAATTAAAAATTTCATTTTGATAATTTACCATATGCAACATAAGTTAATAATCTATATTTACAGTGTTCCACAGGCTCAAAAACGTGAAAGCAACAGTGATGTAACTTACAAAAATTCCTCCCCAAATTAGGTATCCTTACTCTACTGCAAAATTTCCAGAGACACTTAAGAAATAATTAAAATAACTCCAAAAATGTTGGATTTTTCACACAAAATTCCTCTTGTTAGAGTAAGGCCTCAAAATTACCTATTTAAAGAGTTTATTCGACACGATTGGATAAAAAATATTCCTGTATGGTATAGCTTATAAGAGAGGGTCATAGTGTAATAAGTTAAGGTAAGATTACTACTATCAGGTTGTACGGATTTTACATTTTATTTATTTTATGTATTTTATATAAAAGCAGGAACACAAGTATTGAAGGAAATATTGAATTTAAGGAATAAATACGTAATATATAGAAAGAAAAAAAAATTAAATGTAGAGTGTATGAACGAAGGGTGTTCACGGGATCTTAGATAAATGTAAAGGTCAATTGGGGCCCCAAAAAAGGTTACCGGCCCCTGAGCTATAATATAGGGGTATAATGTATTGTAAGATTACCACCTCACATGGTAGGCAATGGGTATTAAAAGGAACAAATAAAAAATATGTACACTGATATAAAGAGTAAATATATATGTGTTTGTGTAAGATTTAAAATAAACTATTTAGTATTTTCTTAATTTGAACATGGGTATTGTGTGTACAAAAGCTTCATCCAACGGGAGATATTTTGTTAGAAAAGCTAGTGAGTGATATTTTTATAGTTTTATGATGAGGTGAGAATGGGACGTAGGGGGGGGGGGATAAGGGGAGGGAATAAGGGGGAGGGGAGGAAGAAGAGGGCAATATGATATTCAAATTGGAGTGCGAAGCGGATATTGTCTTGAGAGTAGCGTCACTCCTTCCCCGCTTTTCCCCTCTCATCTTTTAAAGATAAAAGTAAAAACTCTCTTTTAAACCCTTGACAAAGATCACACAGAGGTAGAACACTTGTTGTCAGCTGTCGTATTTGTGATATAATTTGAAATATAAAGGCATTCCAATTGAATCACTGTAAGGGAAGAGCGTTTTACACGATCCCACAAAGAAAACAAGTTGAGGACGAAAATGTATAGATTACTGTGAACAACCTATTACTTGGTAGGTTTAGTGTGTTCAAATTCTTAGGAACAATTTTAAATAGGTATTAATAACAATATTAGTGTGGAAATTAGGAAAGGAAAACAGTCGGAAAATTCTTGATGATATTCGGTCAATAAATTTTTAACATATATGGCTTGAATGAAAAACTGACCTAGACCATAGGCCGGAAACAGTAATGGATGTAAAGTAAATATATATTTCTAACGTTCGATTGTTAGCAATATCTTGTTATCTCTAGGTGTAGTTAAGGTCAATACTTGAGTGATTTTTATTTTATGTTTATCTAAGTTAATTAAGCTAATAATTTGAATTGGACATATTAAATTAGAATGTACATTAATTATTGTTATTATCATAATTATCACCGTTCCTTACTACCCGTTCTGGTTGCACCACTTACACTAATGTGTAATGGCAAGGCTATTGTGAAATAATTCCGTTGGAAATTCAAAATTAAGACTTATATTTATATTATTATTATTATTATTATTGGCCCCGCGTCTTACTACCCGTTCGGGTTATACGCACTTACGCTAATGCATAATGGTAGGGTGATTGTGAGATGAAATGGAGGACCTACTGTTTAACGTGAAATCCGAACCATGGTAGAGTCCTGGCGTTCCATATATTTATTGTCAATGGAGGTGGTGAGGCCTAAAGATTTTGGAGCTATATTTAAATTTACGACTCAAGTAAAAGCATCTGGGGAATTTCCATAAACAAAATGAATCGAGAAATAATGATAAATAAACTCGGGAAAAACTGATTTATATTTTCTGTTTAGTAATAAATTATATATAAAGTTCAATTAGAAAAAAAAAACTAGCTTCAATATAAATGTGTAAATTATGGTAATATTCTTTCTTCTACGTAATAAATCATAATATATAAAGTCAAATGAGAAAAAACTAGATTAAATACAAATACGTAAATAATTTTATTTTGGTTTTACTTCCGCGGAGTATATTATATATAAAGATCAATCAGAAAAAAAAACTAGCTCATTACAAATGTGTAAATTATAATAATTTATTTGTCTCTCTTCCACGTAGTAAATTATACATAACGTTCAATTAGGAAATAACCTACTATATTCAACACAAACGTGTAAACGACTATAATTTATTTGCTCATTTTTACGCGTTATTATAGACGTTCAAGCTAACACCATTTAATTAAAAAGCGGATTAGGAATATGCAGGATAGAATTTAGATTAAACGTACCACAGATAAAATGGGAAAATTTTACGAAAACTATTGAAAGTACATCCGGTCATAATGAGAACCCTGTCCTCACCGCCACTGACAAACTAGATTAGACTAACCGTCACTGACAAACCAGATTAGACTAACCGTCACTGACAAACCAGATTAGACTAACCGTCACTGACAAACCAGATTAGACTAACCGTTACTGAAAAAACAGATTAGACTAACCGTCACTGAAAAAACAGATTAGACTAACCGTCACTGAAAAAACAGATTAGACTAACCGTCACTGAAAAAACAGATTAGATTAGAATCACTTGATTTTTGTACCCGTTGGTTTGGGCTGTAAATCGTCAAAACATAGAATGTAATACAGTATTATTATTATTTAGCACCGCGTCTTACTACTGTAATACAGTAGTTGGTTGAAATTATCTTAGACATATTCTTCGATAGGATGCATACTTATTTCAATATATCATCACACTTAATGCACAGTGACACATCTCGAAACTAAGGGTGCTCTTCACTGTTAGACGGATAGAAGCAACATAACGCTTCATTTTATTCAAATTCCCCACGAAATAACAATAAGACTTCTTATGGAGATAATCTTTTATGGGTTGAAAATGTCCTGGTTACAATCTTATAAATAAAGGAGATAGAAGAGCACTTTACTACACGTGGATACATTCTACAGTAAAAATAACACCCCTCCTTCACAACATGTTTTTAGTTCATACAAGAATTTTTCAACATGAACAACATTTTGTTGCACTGCCCGTATATACGAATACTATCACAAAAAAACAATAACCTCTATAAACGTTTACTATTTCATTAAAAAAACTCTTATCACTGGTCTAACGTGAGTACCTTTTCTCTAAAAGTCTATCTTCCTCATATTTAATACATTGGGGTAGTTAATGTATGAGTATAACCAGAATGTGCAATAAGATTAAGTTAAAACATACTTCATTCAAGGTAGGAATTTCTCTCTGAAAGATATTTTTTCATACCAATATCCTACTATATAATATATTTTTGGTAGGGAGAACTGCCTTTCAGAAAACAATTCCTACTCTGAACAGACTTAATGTGCACCGATTACTTTAATTCATTAGAGATGGGGAAGGTTGAATTTAGAAGAAGTGAATCTGAATTTACGTGAAAGAGAATAGGAAAAAACATTAGGAAAAACCACCTTTTGTGCCAGCCGGGATCAACCGTGACCTCTTCGTCACTGGCAGTCTAGTCTATTGCGAGAGTGACAGTTAAGACCGTGCGGCCACCAAAGAGGCTATCTTTTCCCCCAGTTAATTTTTAAATATGGAAAATTTGTCTTATCAATATGAACATAATATTCTGGTTGTATAATTTATTTAAACTACATTTGGATACCATTATGTTGACTGCAAAGGTAGATTTTGTTGTTTAGATAAAAAAAAGTAAATTGAACTCTCACCGGTAGGGCCACATTCTTGATCATTTGGATTGCAGTAGATTGGATTGTTGGTGACTGGGAGTTTGAGGTTTATATCTCGGCTGGGTACATTGGTGGGGGTTTTCCACCAATGATACACAACTGTGACATCCTCCTTTCCATGCTAAAGAGGGTACATTAGTTCTTAACACTATATTTATCTGTCTTATTAATTTAAATATATTTGTTTATTAGAAATGATGGATTCGATTATACTAAACAGATAATCATTTTACCACCGTTATTTTTCATTAATTTATTACTAGAATTCGTAGAAAAATGCATATTCATTATAAATCACTCATTTATAAGATTCAGACTTCCGACAAAGTGTCGTTATAATAAAAAAAAATATAGGTGCGTAAAAAAAATCTCGGTGAAATGACAAGAGACAAGATGTCCAAACCACACCGGTAGAACACACACTAACAAAACTCGATGTAGTAATTCCATCCTTCTTTGGAAATTATCACAACAAAAAATACGGCTAGACAATACGTTCAAGCAATTTTTTTTAGCACCAAGCAGGTATCGAAATTCCTTAAATATAAGATCCCTTAAAACTTACAGAAACGTTTAAATGTTACATATTTTTATTATTAATTTGTAAATAGTCTTAGTGTTAAACGTAATGATTAAAAATCAATTAAAAAGTAAACGAAATATATAATTTATATAACACTATTTATCATTCACTTGGGATCTTTCTTCACTCTGGTGTGAACTTTATGAGTCGTTACGCAAACTAAACGTTAAGTCGTCTAGTTTGGCTTTCTGGGGAGAGGGAGTTTGGGGTCTAAATCTCTGGCGTTTTTACTGAGGGTTTTTACTAAATCGTCCTCTTTCTTCCTCCATACAAATGCATGCACATCTCCTATAAAACCAAACCTTCCTAGTGCCTACCCAATTATGTTTAATATATATTAAATTATATATGATTTAATATTTTAATTATATATATATATATATATATCTCTTGGGACCACCTATGCGGTTTAGTGTTTCGAGCTCCTGGATACAGACTCTAAGGCCCCGAGTTCAATTCCTGGGACTTTAAAAAAAAGTGTCTGTGAAGCAGTGCCTCTGGAAAAGATACAAACTAAGCCTTGTGGGAACAAATGAGGAGCTACTTAAATAAATAAGTTGCACCTCCGGTTTAGAGAACTGAGGCTAGCAACTGGAAGGTTCATTGTGCTGACTACATGACACCCTCTATCTGCACAGGTTGGCAATATCATCGCAAACGGTGGTGGGCACTTGGTCGGTGTATCTCACTTGTGGGCTTACACCATTGATTTTTTTGGATAGATATTATAGATTGAATAAAAAAATAAATACTGTGTTTTTGTTTTCATGTCATCTCCATCAAGAAAACTATGTCTCGTAGCTCTCAGTTGACAAAACCTACCTCAAAGAATAGTCAGTTAAAACAAATTATCGTGCTACACACGTAACAACATGTCTTCTTGATTGCCTGAAAGATGAACTTAGTTTATTCTGTGGACCACCAAAATGAGCCACTATGCAATGGAAGATATATATTAGGACCATTGAACTAATGAGGTCATAGGTCTTGTGCAATCAAGACGAGGTCAGTTTACTTTGAACCCTTTTCGTTGAATACTAAACCCCCTTGAAGTCATGTAACTCAAGCTAAAGGGTGGATTTATTTTAAGAAGTGTGTTCTGCGATGCTTTACAAATACGTCATGGTCGAATCTATACCTTGATTTCAGCGTTGCGCAACAACTGACAGACTTACATTTCCGTGGGGGGAAGATTACTTTTTAAAGTAAGAAACACTTAGTTCATATTTTAAATTTTTAGAAGATAGAACGTTTCATTCTCTTAAAAAAAATTAATTTAGCAGAAGGATTTTAATACTTTAGTACATTGAAGTGGATTTATGATTAATTATTTAAAACTGGTACCTGTGGTTACGGACGTCAGAGCGTCGACATTGTCTGGTCTGGTTTGTTGGTGACAGGGAGGTCGGGGTTTGAATCCCGTTCGAGATTAATTAGGGTGTTTTTTTCCCAAATACTTTTCCAATTTATTTTCACACAAAAGCGGGTATATTTCACTTAAAATTTTAATTTGATTATACCAAACTCTTCAGTGTAAATACATGGGTATACTAACTGATAGTAAGAAGTACAAACATATTTAAGGAATTTATAGGATTAACTGTATTTTAACATTACATTTGATTAAAAATTAATTTGAAACTAATTTTATAAACTTGACTACGCATATCAGGATAATATAATAAATAGTGTTAAAATTACGTTGGAATAACTCTTATCAATCTTGATCAGAATAGAAAACTACCTAAATACAATATTTTATCTTAAAACATAATTATCGGTATTTTATTTGAATTTAATGTATTTATTTGTTTTTATAGTATTCTACTAATAAGAAACACAATTAAAAAATTATTTGAGGCATTTAACGTGCACTTTCTGAACCGATTGATTGTATTAGCACACGATAATTTCTATGAGCGAGAGTTAAAGTGCCTACCACTTTTGATGGGAAAGGTATTCTCACTTACCTTCCGGGCTTCCTTTACATACCCCAATTGACATAGAACCGACGCGACGGCTTTACTTCCCCTCCGAAGAAGGTTGTGTTACGGATTTCTATCGCTCAGTAAAAATCCTTAAACCACGTTTGGGTATGAACTTACGAACATCCGTTTACACAATTCTAAATACTTTTATGTCGTCACTTTTTTATCAAGTCAAGAAATAGGGAACGTGCCAAAAACTGCTCGTTGAGTCCTAGCAAAATATTGGTTAGTCTGTTTTTGCACAACTCTGTCTGCACTCGATTCGTTCAAGAGCGGAGCAGTGGAGACGTGTATGAATGACGTAGTTTATGGTTGCAAAGGTAAGCTTAAGAGTGCATTCAAGATGTTTCATTCAATAGTTGGGAAAACCCGCCTCGGTGGCGTAGTTGGCTAACGCGCTAGTCGTGTTGAGCTCGACTGCTGAGGATGGAGAAATCGAGGTTCGAATCTCGGTCGGGTGAACTGAGGGTGATTTTTCCTAAATGGTTTTCCACTCTCCCCCCACAAAAATGGGGGTTCACCTCCTCTAATTCAACATTTTCAATTCCTAATCCATTAACTTAATTAGTACTTAAAGCATATAACCCGAACGCGTAGTAATATGCGGCGCTAAATAATAATATTAAAAATAATAATTGAAAAAAAAACCATTCATACGCCATCTATTTATGGTTTTGAGATTCGTAATCCTGAAAATAAGTTTTAAATATGAAAATTCAAAGATATATGACTTAACACTTATCATGAAAGAATCTGGCTTCGGTGGGCGAATGGTCTAAGGCTCCAAACTCTTGTTATACTGACCTGCTGATGTCAGGGAGATCGGAGTTTGAATCCAAGTTGGGTCTACTAAGTGATGTTTTCCATAAATGGTTTCTCACTCTCCTCCCACATAAATGCGAGTAGATTACCTCTAAAATTCTTCCTTCCTCATCCTTATCTCATTAGAGTAATTTATCAAATTATATGCGTATAACCTGAACAGGTAGTAAGATTCAGTGATAAACAATACGAGAGCAGAGTAAATTCTATTTTTAATATATTTTTTTAGTTGCAAATGGTAAGAGAATATTTATAGAGTTTGAAGTTTGGATTCTACTTTACGGCCAAACCCACATTCATTTGATATTTTTTTTATTTTTATTATTTAGCACCACGTCTTACTAGCCGTTCGGTTTATACGCTTTAAGTACTAATTAATATAATGGTTTAGGAATTGGGAAGGTTGAATTAGATGAAGTGACCCGCATTTGCGTGGAGGGAGTGTGGAAAGCCATTTAGGAAAAACCACCCCAGTTCACCCGACCGAGATTCGAACCTCGATCTCCCCGTCCTCAGCAGTAGAGCTCAACACGACAAGCGCGTTAACCAACTACGCCACCGAGGCGGGTCATTTGATAATAAGTTGGGGATTAGGGAACGAAATAAACTTTCAGTGTGTTTGAAGTTTTTGGAGCAAAGAACTATTTTGGCACAAAAAAAGGCTTAAATACAGTCTTAGAACTTAAATTTCTTCGCCTGGTGACAAAAAAATTATTAAATACCTGTCAAGAGGATAGTGGCATTAGATGACATTTTAAATGAAGAGAAAAAGTTGTCATTAAATTCCAGGACACCCTTGACAGATACTCAAAAACTGTTATCCCCATGTGAAGGAAATTAAATTCTATATTTTTACTGAAGCAATATTTTATATATTTTGACGAAAAAAAATGTTTTTCTATAAAAACTATAAAAACTGCAAAAACACCGGCCTTTTCTTACGACCTCTTTATCCCAACCTCAAGGTTTTAAATTTTAAATTTTATTGTACATGAGTTTTCATTTAAAAACGGATTTAAAATATTATCAAATAAGTTAGAACATTCGTTTGAATATAAGTGAAAAATAAATTTATATTTGAGAATTGTTTTTATGGAATGTTCTGTTGCATGTTTAAAATACGCTGGTCAAGTAAATAAATAAATAAGAGATATATAAAAACTCGCTTTGTTCGTTGGGGGCGTAGCCCCCAAACCTCCAGTGCGTTTTCTTTGCAAGTGAATGTAAACTAATATAATTCCAGAACCGTGTATTGATAAGTCTTACCGTTTAGGCACAAGAGACCTCCAAAAAAAGGGCTGCACCGACTTAAAAGTTGCTCAGCTATTTTAATTTTATTTCGGGGGTTAAAACTTATCTTTTTAAACTTTTTGGAATTTTTCCGTCGGTTACAGGCTAAAAGCAAAAAATGGGCCAAATTTCAAGTTTCTAGCTCATCTGGAAGTGGGTAAACATTAATGTCAGCGAGTCAGCCATGTGGATTTATAATAGTATAAAGCTAGATGTTTATTGCTTAAATAACATTGAGAACCAACTAGTACTTTGACAATTCGGATTTCAAATCAAAAATAGACAATCTAATATACATAGATCGGCAAAGACTGTTTTTTTAAAATTATTTTCATAAGCCAGTTAACTTAATATTCAGAAGGTTATAAATAATGAGCTATACTTTAACTGACTGATTGTGCAAGTTTAATAAATCAAACCTTTGATACACATATTTTGTTTGAGTAACAAATATTTCACAAACATACTCTACTATAGTAAATCTAATGAAATTTTTCTAGCACCACTTCTTAATGCCTGCTAAGGTTATAGGCATATATACTAATTATGTCAATGGATCAGGGATGAGGAAAGGTTGGATTTAAAGGAAGTATACCCGCATTTCTGTAGAGGGTAAGTGGAAAACCTTTTTGAAAAACCCCATTTTGGAAAAAACATCCTCAATACACCCTGCCGGGATTCTAACCATGATCTCAGGGGGTTATCGGCAGTCTAGAACACGAGTAATGCCCTAGATCCTACGGTCATCAAAGCAGGTTTAATCAAATTGACTTTTTCTTTAAAATTATTATAAATCTTTTAACTGTCCTCTTTAAATTGTTTAAATCATTTGCAATATTAACTTTCTATCATTTTCTAAAAATCTGTAACCAACCGGAGTCAATAATTGGTCAATCAAATGTGAAAACTATTATGTTTAGAAATTCAATTAAAAATCAATTTATTTCGGTATTTCCATTTTAGGATATGGACATCGTGATTTAATCTAATTTGGCCAATTAGGTATGTAAATTCCCTTGATTGAAATTACATTTTGTGTTACGTTCAATATCAATAGCAGATTTGGTTGGTATAAAATATAAGTTTTACTTATCTGAAAAATATATATTTAATGGTAATGTATGTGTGTGTGTGTGTGTGTGTGTGAGAGAGAGAGAGAGAGAGAGAGAGTGTGTGTGTGTGTTGTTTCAATTGATACTAAAATTGGAGACCTGAGTGTGTGCTATCAGAATTTCCATGGCTACTAAGTATTTATATATGTATACTTTTTAAAAAGTGACAATTCACACTAGCCTGTATCCCTCTAGATACATGTCCTGCCTCGTCACCTCTTAAAAACAAACCACTGCTAGTAACGGGTCTTCTCGTTTCATGGCTTGTGGAGATCTAGAGAGGGTTAGAGGACCAGAGTGAGACGGAAGAGGAGAAATAGCTGGACTCAGCATCCCCTGAGGGATCTGATCACGTGTTAATAAAACAATCCATCCCGTTACGCATCCCCGCCTCTCTTCGTGTTAAAACAACCCCTAGGCAGCCATTTCTTTTTGTTGACATAGCTTCATGGCTGGTGGAAAAACAATGAGTGAAAATCTCGATCGGTGGAAGGTTCAATAATTATATAAAACTGGTTAAAAACGTCAGATGAATAGACTTAAAAAAACCACAATTATTTATTCATATTAAATTAATGTGAATTTTAGTCAAGAAGGTCACCACTATGACTTTATTTAATTTATTAGAGGTCTTATTAATTTTTCTAATGGTCAGAATTTCTGGCTACTGGTTTGATCCTTGGGCTTCCGGATTTTCTGTGAAGTAGTGGATCTGAAACGGGGTCAACTTAGTCTCGTAAGGACATATGAGGGGCTAATTGAATGAAAAAGTAGCGTCTTTGGTCTAGAAAACTAAGATTGACGACCGTAGGGTTCTTTGCGGTGACCACACGACACCTTTTATCCGCAGAAATTAGCTCCATCTTCTTCAACAGACGACGGCCGTTCAGTCGGTATGGCTTTGTTGCGGATTGATCTCATTGCATTTTTTAAAATTTATTTTTTACTTTATCTTACAGGTAGAGAAAGTATTGTGATCATCAAAAAAATTGAACTCGAGATTTTGATGAATATTGACGTTTCATGACCCCCCCGAAACAGAAAAAGGTTTTTTTAGAATTTCTATCTGTCTGTATGTACACTCCGTCGAGGTTGAAAGGTAGAAACTTCTAGTTCACTGAGCCCGCGAGGTATGACATTCCTCCACACATAACTGTAGGATAGTTTGCCTAGCTACGCCCAACACCTAA